>NQII01010702.1:0-47176 GCA_002778355.1 Clitarchus hookeri
TTGATGACTGGAAACACGTTACCTGGTCTGACGAGTCTCGTTTCAAATTGTATCGGGCGGATGGACGTGTACGGGTATGGAGATATCCTCACGAATCCATGCACCCTACATGTCGACANTCAAATTGTATCGGGCGGATGGACGTGTACGGGTATGGAGATATCCTCACGAATCCATGCACCCTACATGTCGACAGGTGACTGTTTAAGCTGGTGGAGGCTCTGGCATGGTATGGGGCGTGTGCAGTTGGCGTGAACTGGAACCCCTGATACATCTAGATACGACTCTGATAGGTGACAGATACGTAAGGATCCTGTCCGATTTCCTGCACCCATTCATATCCATTGTGCATTCCGACGGGCGTGGACAATTCCAGCAGAACAATGTGACATCCCACACATCAAGAGTTGCTACCGAGTGGCTCCAGGAACACTCTACTGACTTTAGATACTTCCATTGGCCACCTAATTCACCAGCCATGAACATTATTAAGCATATCTGGGATGTCTTGCAATGTGCTGTTCAGAAGAGATCTTCAATGCCTCGCACTCCTATGGATGTTTGGACTTCCTTGCAGGATTCATGGTGTGAAATGCCTCCTGCATACCTTAAGACATTAGTCGAGTCCATGCCACGTCGTCTTGCGGCACTTCTGTGTTCTCGCAAGGGCCCTTCACGATATTAGGCAGGTTTATCAGCTTTTTTGGCTCTTCAGTGTATTACTTAGTACTAGTGATTCCATGATGTTTCTAATTGATTACGACATTGCTAATATTAGACTGAAGCACATTTTAGTGTTGTGATCTCCCTCTGACAGAATACCAGAAATAACTGGCCTTTACAATAATTCCCCTTTAGAATGCACACAATTCACTTCACTGACTCGATATCTTCGCAAACACGTGTATAATGTAAAAGTATCTGTCTCTTCGCTTACATAGGGCCCAACTAGGCAAATTCACAAGGAGCAAAGGGGCGACATGACAAATGTAGGTAGGTAAGTCTTAACATCTCGTCAATAGCAGGGTTATCAGAGATGGAGCCAGTTGCTAGGAGAGTAAAAAATGGGGAAGGAAGGAAACACTCACAGCATGTATGAACCAATCTGGTGTGATTTAGGTAAATCTTGGAAAACAATGTTGGGGATAGATGGACTAGGAATGAAATCAGGTCCCTCCACTGCGCCACCTCGTTCGGTGGCGAGCATAAGCTAATTCCTTTAAAGTTCATTACACAAACAAAATTCACCTGTCCAAAACATTATGTTAAAACACTAATAATTGCACAAGAGGAAATAAATAGAGGTTTATCTGGAATTGCAGGTACATATGAAGTAGCAATATAAAACAATCTATAAACTAATGTGATTATTAAGGAAATTAGTAATTCTATGCTGTTATTTGCAAAATGTCAGAATCTTCGATAGATGAAACAACCAATATGCGAATAAAGTTTGTTTGATTTGGTATCTGTCCCCTGTGAACATGTGGCTAGCGATAACATCAACAAAACCGACGGGTTACACACTTTTGTTGGTTAATAACACGGTACCCTCTAANTTCTAATTTCCTAATGATGAGCCATGTTATCACCTGCCAAATGTTCACTGATGGCAGATGTCAAATCAGGTTAAAAATTTTTTCCCAATTTTCAAGGACGTCTCTCTCCTTTATGACATGTTATATAACGAGTCATCTCCCGAAGTTTGTTCATGGAGATCAGGATCATTCAGTATAATTAGGATAGTTTGCTCTGTACAAGGAGAGGAGGTACGTACATGAGGTTGATGGTGCTGGTGACGGAGACGGCGTCTCCGTTGGGCGCCAGGACGCTGATGTGAGCGGTACCGTGGTCATCTGCCTGCGCCAGCACTGCGCCGTAGTGAGCCGGGTCGCTCCACGTCATCGTGTCGTTCACCTGGCCACGCACCTCCTCCGCATACTGCTTCGACGTCAGGTTCTTCAGCAGCTACATCAAAACCAACATCCATAGACACTCACTACACCACTTGTCATCAAGGCAGGATCAGCATGGTTGAAATGAGAGGAGGGTGTAGCAGGCTGGGAGAGTCAGCACTGTATCAGACTTGAAACTAGGGTTGGGTGGAGAGTCGACGTAATACAGTTTTTGGGGAAAACGGAAATAACTCCAATCTCACATTTGAGAAATGTATACTGAGATTCGCCGGAAATCGAGCCCACTGAGGTCCCCATGATTGAGATGGTTTCTCTGTGAAAACGGCAGGATGCAATAGCTGAAGACAGTGAGTTACCCAAGCAAATCCATTTGAGGACAGCACTTTTCGGTAGCTATTTTAAGTACTATGAGTGGAAATGTGGGCTATCAACGCAGTGATGTTGCCATGGATTGTGGAAGCTTGGTTCAAGCGCCTGACAAGATATCTTGGTTCGATACCAACCAAACGCTCAGTGAGAGATAATGGAACTCGTATGCACTTACCGGTGATCGCAGGAACACAGGGTGCAAGTGCGTGACGGAAAAGTGCTGAATGTCAACGTTTAAGGTCTTAATTACTAAAGGTTGCCTAGTAAGAGAATTAGAAACAGACCAGGCCCTAAAATAAAAAACAATAGGTTAACACATGTTCAGATTAATATGAGACTCTCTAAACTCAACATACTGGTACCCGAACAATTATAATTAATAGTTGTAGGGTGTAAAGAAATGTAATAGGTGATCACGGCCCAGTATTTACTAAAATGAACCCTAAAGTGTAACATAATTAGTCAGAATTCTTACCGCCAAAATGAACTCCTGTTAAAACGCAAATGAGTTAAGGACGAATCACACATGCAAAGTAACCTTTTTTAGTTATTGGTTAATAAAACTTACGAGAGACAGATTTATGGAAGTTACGGGATTTAAACGTCATAATAAAACCGACAAGGCTAAAACAAATTACATTATGAGCAAGTTTTAAAACATATTTAAGAAAGCATTACAAATGAAATCTGTCAATTAACGTACTTTCTGAAGGAATACACATGCTTATAACAATACCTTTATTTCTGTGTGTCCATTAAGAATGTTGTGCCGACTATGTAATATCTCGGGGATCATTTAATAAATTTGAATCATATCAGGTACGTTGATAGTTCTCACATTATTAGCACTGACTTCAGAAAGATATGTCTTCTGTAGTCCTTCAATTTGGAAGATAGCATCATCTGACTAAATAAAACTATTATATCATATCATATCGCAGAAACTGCTTTACCAATTATCATCACACTTGGAAAAATTCATTTTGCTAGACATTTTTTATATGCATGATCCTACTATTCAATTCTTTGATATTATCATAACTACTTCTTACGTGTTTGTATCCTCGTAGAGGAATGTGGGCTAATTAGTTAGGAGTTAATTTCTTGTATTTATATAATGAAGAGTTTTGCTCTACTACTTGTTAAGTATTATGTGTTGTGTATTATTCCACAGCTAGGAGGTGCCGCTTTCCAGCAGCCATGTTGGTGTCTCCACTCAACTGCGATAAGGTGCCGATGTACTTGTGCGCCCCATTGATAGCCATTTGATAAGTGTTTACGTTTAACTTGTCGCCTGCCCTCCGTGCATTTCTCCATATTTTTCTAACTGGGCCTAACCCAGTGGTTTCAATTTCCCCTTGCAAATATTGCATCACCTTTGGTACTTATGGTACCGATAGTCACTGGCAATTTTTTTTGTTTGAACGCTGGTGAAAGTTGCAAGATAAACATTAAATTTTTTGTCTATGTTCATGAACGCATGTAGAATTTATTATTTTCAAAAAGCTTCCACGTGAACGAACAAAAGTGACTTCAGTTGTATGCAACTATAAAAGTTATACCGACATGCATGTTGCTGTAATAAGCCACTTGTAAAACGAACTGTCAAACTTTTGATTTTTACTGTGCACAATTTAGTACAGGTGAAACCTTAGTTAACGTGGTGGTTTTCTGGCAACTGTAGTACCCATTATATCTTGCTTAATGTAGAATAGCAAATGATAGGTATGTCTTCAGTGCTGAACCATGCAGGGGGTTGGGACGAAGAGTCATCGCCACGCGAAGAAGCACGACCACCGTGTTGGCTTGGGCAAACAGGGAGGGGAACCACTGCCGTACAATAACCTGCTGTTCGATTGGTAAAAGTGGAGTGGAGATGTTTGGACTGCTCTTAATAGCGATGTCTTGAGAGCCGATGAGGGTGAAACAAGGTGAGTATGGAGTAGCACCGTAATTCAAGGGTGGGGGGTACGGGAGATCACCGAGGAAATACGCCGACTAGCGGCATCATCCCGCATGATTCCAACATGCGAAAATCCGGTAATTGAACTAGGTTCACCTTGTTGGGAGGACAGCAGTCTGACCACTACACCACCGTGGCCATTCAATCGGTAGAGAAACATCCCCTCGAAATACAGGACATACAGTAGACATACTGCAAAACATTTTTACTATTGTCTTTGGGGGACTTGTCTGATTGTGCATCTGTTGTTAACATTACTTGTATTGTGTGACATTTTATACAATTGGATCAGTGAATGTGCCATAAGAAACAGTAAGACCATAGAATTCCAGCCTTGTTCTCAAGCAGTTCATCCCAGTGGGCCTACCCAGATTTTGCATGTGGAAATCGAGGTGGGTTTTCTCGGGGATCTCCCATTTCCCCCACACAGGCATTTCGGTGCTACTCCATACTCACTTCACTTCACACTCATCGGGTCTGAAGACCCTAATGTTAAGAGCCACCCAATCTCTCCACTCCACTCAAGCACTTTGTGTGAGACAGCATTAGCAGAGATGGTTAAAGTTCATTCACGGTTACTTTGTCGCTACTAGGCCAGTTTATGTAGTTAAATTATTTAGGTGAAGAATAAGGGTACCTGGGGTTGTTGCATTAGGGGTAAACAAATACTCGTATTTTCTCGGACTGGGGCTACCACTCATCTCCGGGAAGTTACTCATATTCTCGGCACTGTTCTCGTCACACAACTGATTACTCCCGTTTCGTCTTCTCCTGTTTCAGCTGCATCTATCCCGTCTCGCGGCTGTACCGCCGAACAACTCCCATCTCGGTTAAACAACTGACTGCGAACAACTGACCGCCTGGGCCGGGTCCGAACTCCGGCCTGGTGATACGACTGCCACTTGCCCTAACTGCCTTCTTCGCCTCACATCGCGGCTGAACAACTCGTTGTGAACAACTGATTGCGACTGCCCTCGAACGACTGACCACAACTGTCTGATCCCAAACCTTAGCTGCTCCCGAATTTAACCCGTCTCCCGCTATATTCAAGTTGGCTGTCAGCAGTTTGTCGCGATAGAAATCGGGAATTCCCCTGTGTACCTCATGCATTTTTTGTGTAACATTTCGTGTCTCGAAAACTGCTCGCACGCTCCAACTGGGTTGGAGGGAGGGTGGGGTAGGGCATTTATGGGGGTTACTGGGAGCTGTGTCTGCACTAATATCGTAGGGGGTTCACTTAATTCTTTCGCCGAGGGATTATATCAGCTATTTCTTGGGACTTTCCCTCTTTCACTCGAATTTGGTTCTTCCCCGGAAGTTTCGTTGTCACCTTCCTGCCCTTGCTAACTATAGCAGGGTGTGAATTAAGCGCACTGCCTATCCCCTGTACCCGTCACACGTCAATTTCCAACTTTACTGAAGCCCTGCTAAAGTTCTACTTCCAGGATATTCCTACTCCTGATGTTAGCAATGCTTAATTGGGTTTGAAAAATTGCACCAAAGGGACATCGTATGACATTCGTGCACGCTTAGTCTAATAATATTTTGCATTATAACTATTTCTTACTAGGCATTACCAATACATATATTTTCTTACTGTTTTACTAACATGAATATAAATTTTAATATTACAATTTATAAATAAAATATTAGTTAAAGTTTAGTTTAACTAAAAAATTAGATATCTTTATGTTAACAGAAGTATAAAAGGTTTGTGATATGACATATTTAGGAAAGAAAAAACATGCCATACAGTGATTTTTGATAGGTGTGATTCAAAAAGTGTGAAAAAACCGCGAATATACCATACTAAGGTTACTTCTACTCAGTTCAGGAAGTTCAATGTTAAAAGTTTGGCAACCAACAATTTTCGCAACAAAGTAAGTGCTAGTATCGGTAAGGTATAGGATGTTCACGGTAAAGGTAGCACTTTTGAGGCCGTAGTTACTTTTCCCTTTCAGCCATTTTTTAATCCTTTAACCACCTTTTAAAATTACTATTGTCGTGTAAATAATAAGCACAGTGCGTAAATTCCACCGGACTCGGATATCAATGTCTAAGACTACAATAAAATATATTTATTTACTAATATTCCAAATAAGAGAGCTTTCAAATGTGCTTACTTTACCGTGAACAGCTTACACAAGTTTTTCTGTATTTCCAAAATTAAAAACAGGATAATCGCAATAATCATAAATTACATATATATTTGATTTCGTAAATAATAAAACCTTTTTATTTTATTATTCACGTAGCTTAAAATTTTCAATAAAATTTACCTCATGAAACACTGCGCAACTAGCGGCGGAAATTCTCCCTATGCCAAACTCTTTCATAAGAATGATGATTTTGATCGTATCCTGAATAGAATAAACTTTAAGTAATCTACGCTTTGCCGCACTAGAGAAGCAGCGTGTGCTGCTGTATCAGGAGGAGACCGCTTACGTCGTCGATGGAGTGCACGAAGGCAACGTCGCCGAGCTGGGTGCGTCTGCCGTAGGCGTACTTCATGCTCTCGACGAGGCGGTGGTAGGCGGTGGTGTCGCGCTCGGCGGGCAGGAAGCCGTCCAGCATGTTGAGCATGAAGGCGACGAGGTGGCCCGAGCCGGACAGCGGCATCGAGTACAAGGTGAGGTTGCCGTCGTCCAGGGTCGTCGTCACCGGCTCCTCCCACCGCACGCTGCACCGACAACAAGCCTGCTCTCTTCCAGCTTTCGCACGCCGAGTGCCCTCGCACCAGCTGCACCTTGTGGTGTCCACTGATGTTTACCTGTCGCTCTTATGCTGCTTCTTATCTCAACAGGAACCTCCCCCATTGCCCTCTTTTCAGCCATTTATAATTCTAGATTTTTTCTTGTTTATATTTTTAAAAAGAAGATTCCTAAATGTAGTCTAT
This sequence comes from Clitarchus hookeri, assembly GCA_002778355.1. Lineage (NCBI taxonomy): Eukaryota > Metazoa > Arthropoda > Insecta > Phasmatodea > Phasmatidae > Clitarchus > Clitarchus hookeri. The sequence continues at coordinate 7,145 of NQII01010702.1, forward strand.
TCACGGTTACTTCACACTTTTCTGAAGCCCTGCTAAAGTTATACTACCTCCGCCTCTTTCTCACAAAGCTTAACCGAGTCTAGGAAATTACAACAGAGGGACAACGCACCGCATTCGTGTGCATTCAGGTTAATAATTGATTTCGCATAAGAACTATTTCTTACTAGGCATTACCAACACACTTATTATCCCACTGTTTTACTCATATTATTTACAAATGAATACTGTAATGTATCAATAAAATATAATTTAAAGTTAAATTTCACCAAAAGTAAGATACCTTATTGTTAACAGAAGTATGAAACGCTTGTGATACACAATATTTTAGGAAAGAACCAAACACGCCATTCGTGCGGTGATTTTTCAAAGGTTTGATTAAAAAAGTGTGACGGCACCGTGAATGTACTATACCCCCATACCCAACTAGTTATTGGCCTTACACTGCAGTACAGACAAGACAGGGAACTACGAGCTCTTAATCACGTCACAATTTTAATTCTGCCAAAATGTGGCAAAATTAATATTGTGACACAAATACGAACTCATAGCTCAGTCGGTATGCCTCTACTTCTGTATAAGGACAATAACTAGTTTGACATAGGAGTACTTTTGGAATTTTCTATTTAAATATATAAACAAGCTTGAAAATCCTAAAATCTAACATGGCGGGAGAAGGTTAACCTTAAAGCTGGGCGTCATCCATTATATCGGATTATTATATTTCTTACTAATTTAACCTTTTTGTGAAATAAAATTTAAAAAATTTTCTACTTCAGAAGTTTAGTTACTAGCTTTACTCTGCAGCATAAAAATGACATCCGAGCTTTCGATATCACATTTTGTCATAAATATCATAATATGAATTTTAACATATCAGTACGTTCCTGCATATTTACAACTATGAAATAACTTAATTACTGAAATATTAACCAGCTTGTAAAATTTAAATTTTCTAAGGTGATTACTGTGAAACTGAAATAATGACACGAAAACGAACAATTACAGCATTAGAGGGGAAGCCAATCATTGATGTTTACAACGTAACATAAATCTGGCTTCAGTGGAAACCAATTCGAATATCGCACTTTGAATTACACATCAAATCAAAAACCTACATTTTCTAATCCGCTGAAATTACTATACATACCACAGCCAGTGTTTACATGAACTTATGAGCAGAAATATGTTTGTAAATGTGATTTAAAACGTGGTAGCCTACCGTAAACCAGCCATTGTGAGACACTGAAAGTACTCTTTCCAGTTGACTTTGCCGCTCTAAGCGGAACAGAAACGCTTCAGTCACTGAAAGGAACTGGATGACTTGAATAATTTCTCTACATATTTTGCTATCGTTAGAAATCTGAGATTACAACCTGACAACGACGTTTTTCGTGGCACTTCTATAGTTGGGCTATACTTCTTTGTTCTTTGGGACGCACCTCTGTAATGTGTTTCAACGAATGCCTTCAACACTAAAAAACCAAACTACATTTGGCAAGATAAAACAGAAAATTTCATGTCTCAAAACTAAAGACCTGGAAATTATCGCGAGTTCGACGGCCTGTATAATAGACCTAACAGCCTTAGGTATAATTATGCAGTTGCCAATTGCTCGTTGACTCCTTACTGTCAATGTGCAAGGCGTGGTTGGAGCTGCATTTTATTGCATGTTTATTATTGGCTCATGGTTATCCAGGTGGCGTCGAATAACACGTGGACCAATTACAAAAGTGGCATGAACGTGTGAATTTCTTAATTATAGCTTTTACCGATATGAATCCCGTAAACTGAGGTTACTTGTGACACTGGGGTTAACTTAATGGTAAGATTGACCGGGATGTTTGTTTTGCACGTGTGGCAGCCCTGAAGTGTAACTATGCAGTTTCATTAAGCTGGTTACTAGCAGCAATGTATTGGTGCATTGTGTTTTATTTTACTCAGGGTTGTTGCACGTGTACACGAAATCCCTTTCAAAATATCCTAAGTTATTCCAAGTTTCGTAAGCTGATAGTCCATGAATGTTTCAGACGTCTACTAACTAAGGAGGGAGCACGGTCTGCTCGCGGAGCGCAGTAGCAGGTACTAAACTCACCTGTAGCTGGCCATGTCTTGCTCTGTGATGATCCCTCCCAGTGACTGTATGTCCTTGACGAAGCCGTCGGTGAGAGACCCGTTGTACAAGGCGGCCGCCCCATCCTTGCTGATCACCCGCAGTGTCTGAGCTAGCTGGGGTCTCTTTATCTTGTCTCCGGCACGCCACACGCTGCCTGTCACGTTGTTTATCAGGATCTCGCTGTCGCAGGCAAACCCATTGCTCAGCCGTGGCCCATCAACACGATACATCGAAACTCTACACACATCTTATCGATTAGTTTTCAGCTACGTACAGCTACCTACTTGATTGTTTAAAACTTTCGGGATCAAATTTAAAAGAAAGTCACGTCCTGTTTGCATACAATGTAATATATTAATTTCTGACTATTTTTGTTTTATTAAAACTATTTCATTATTACATACTATATTTCTGACATTTTTATGTAATCACCTCATCAACTTACGAATAATCGTCATTAGGTACACGGCAATGTTAACTGTCACACGTGGTTATGAAATTATACGCTAAAGTTAGGAATTAAAATTCAGCAGGACTCTGGGGAAGTGTTCACTTAACGCGGTTGCCTAGTGCGGGACCGGCCGAAATATTATTTATTTATTCCTTCCAGCTCTCTTGTAACATGGTTCTGGAGCCAGGTTATTCCTCAGATAACAAAAAGGTTCCCATCCCAAAGAATTCCTGTTAGAATAAANGCTGGCCATATCTTGCTCAGTGATGATCCCCCCCAGTGACTGTATGTCCTTGACGAAGCCGTCGGTGAGAGACCCGTTGTACAAGGCGGCCGCCCCATCCTTGCTGATCACCCGCAGTGTCTGAGCTAGCTGGGGTCTCTTTATCTTGTCTCCGGCACGCCACACGCTGCCTGTCACGTTGTTTATCAGGATCTCGCTGTCGCAGGCAAACCCATTGCTCAGCCGTGGCCCATCAACACGATACATCGAAACTCTACACACATCTTATCGATTAGTTTTCAGCTACGTACTGTTACCTACTTGATTGTTTAAAACTTTCGGGATCAAATTTAAAAGAAAGTCACGTCCTGTTTGCATACAATGTAATATATTAATTTCTGACTAATTCTGTTTTATTAAAACTATTTCATTATTACAAACTATAATTCTGACATTTTTATGTAATCACCTAATCAACCAACAATAATCGTCATTAGGTACACGGCAATGTTAAATGTCACACGTGGTTATGAAATTATACGCAAAAGTTAGGAAGTAAAAATTAAGCGGACTCGGGGAAGTGCTCACTCAACGCGGTTGCCTAGTGCGCGGCCGGCCGAGTGATAAGCTAGGGTTTGTCACGATAAATTATTTCAGGCGTGTCCCGGCTATCTTTCGCGACATCGCTTTCAAACTGAAAACACTTTGTCTATCTTTGCTCAAGCCACATTTCTACAAGAGTTTTTTGTAAAATTAATAATTCCCTGATAATTGCAGTTAAATTAAGATTTATGGACTAAAAAAACACGAAATATTATTAAGTTATTTCTTTCAGCTCTCTTGTATGATGGTTCTTATCTTCGGGGGGGCACAAGTATTTTTTATTTAAAGGCGATATTATGAAAGGAGGCAAAAACACACCTAAAATCATGTAACAAGCAAAACTATATCCTTTCGTATCGGGGCCGCGGTGGTGTAGTGGTTAGAATACTCGCGTCCCATCAAGGTTAACGGAGTTTGGTTCCCAGCGGTCCCGGATTTTTGGATGTGGGAATCGTTCCGGACGATGCCACTGGTCGGCGGGTTTTTTTCGGGGATATCCCGTTTCCCCCGCCCCTTTTTTTGGCGCTGCTCCATACTTACCTCGCTTCACCATAATCGGTTCTTAAGACCTTGTTGTTAAGAGCTGCCCAAATTTCTTTACTCACCCTGTTAATTCGCTAGGCGCTGTTAACAGTAAACAATTTAAAGTAGAGCAGGCCTACTATGTTATTTTCACTGCTGTGAGTAGTCTTCGAATGCGCTGGATTGTTCTTATCGTTCTTACTACATTTTGGGTATTTTTTAATGTAATGTGAACTGTACTCTTTCAACAAGTAAAATAACCGGTCGAGTCTTTCTTAGACAATGTGTGGGAGGGCTGCTTTTCCTCGAGCTAGGTTATTCCTCAGATAACAAAACAGTTTCCCATCCCAAAGAATTCCTGTTAGAAAAATATAATATAAATAGTCAATGCAAACGCGCCGTTTTGTATTCACAATACAAAAATGTTGAGTCAATTTGGGTGATTCTTTCTAGTTTACGTTGTAAAGTTCTCAAGTTTGATTTGCGGGCAAGGCACGTATGTGTATACTATTTTAAGGAATTACTTGGGTTGTTTCAGTATTCAGGTCTTCCTCCACGCCCCTTCCCAGGCTTAAAAAAAACGGAAAAGTGTGACATACTGTAACTACACGGAAGAGCCAAAAAAACTGGTATATCTGTCTAATATCATATAGCCCCCCCTCCCCATCGAGCGCGCCGAAGTGCTGCAAGACGACGTGGCATGGACTCGACTAATGTCTGAAGGTAAGCAGGTGGCAATTCACACCATTAATCCTGCATGGCAGCCCACAAATCCAATCTGTGCCAATTTGAGAAAGGGTTGCACGTCTGTCACGTTTAATGATTCTCTTCAGTCTTTGTCTCGTTCTTTCACGATCTTTTTCCGGCCGCAGCGATGTCGAAGATGTGATGTTTTACCGGATTCCCGATATTCACGATACACTCGTGAAATGGTCGTACGCGAACAGAGTAAATATTAACAGTCTACATGAGTGAAGTGAAGAGACATGGGATAAGAATGACGCAAAGAAGGAAAGAAAAGAGACGGGTGAGAAACGTGTGGTTAGATTTTAAACCCTTACTTTTCAATAAGCCCTATAATAAACTTAAAAAAAACCATTATTAATGTTTTAAATAATACATATCTCTAGGGTAGCCCATATTCTCAGATCTCCTAACAGACCCTCATCTCCCTTATCGCCCACTTAATGTCAGGTCTAGATCCAGAAGGGGCCGCGGTAATTTAGTGGACAGACTAATCGCCTCCCTTTTAGGCGAACCGGGTTTTATTCCCGGCGGTGACGCTCCCGGTTTTTCGTACGTGGGAATCGTGCCGGGCGATGCCGCTAGTCGGTGTGTTTTCTCGGGGAACTCCGGTTTCCCCCACCCTTGCATTCCTGCGCTACTCCATACTCACCTCGCTTCACCTTCAACAGTTCTCAAGACCTCGATGTTTAGAACCGCCCAAATCTCTCCACTCCGCCGCTGTGTTGCAGCACTCGCACTGTTTGTCTGGAGTGGCGAAGGCTCTCACCTGAGCGTGGGACTCTGCTTGATGACGTCCTCCCTAGTAGCGAGGATGCCAGCGAGGTACGGTGTCACCTCCACACCCTCCTCACACAGCTTGATGGTTGGCTCCACCAGTTCGGACCACTCCACGTTACCGCTGTGGAAGTCCTTGTGGTCGAACAGCGCCTGGTAGCCTTTCAACTCCCCAGGAACAGCCACGGAGAGTCCACCTGTCCAACAAATATTACACTGTCAACGAATTTTTACTAAACTTCCTCAACTTAAATGGATGTTATAGGTTATTCACGGTAAAATGAGCACTTTTGGAAGTCCTCTCATTTGGAATAGTAGTCAATAAATATATTTTATTTTAGCCTTAGACGTTAAATTTCGAGTGCGGTGGAATATACACACTGTGATTATTACTTACATGGCTACATTTATTTTAAAAAGTTTGTTAAAGGATAAAAAATGGCTGAAAGGAAAAAGTAACTAGGGCTTCATAAGTGCTAATTTTACAGTGAACAGTCTGTCTTAACCTTTAGCTAGGGCCTGAAGGCTAGACACCACTCTCCTGCGTACTTTTGAGCCTCATCTTTCTGTTCATCGGTTACTTACCCCAGCGTGTAGGCAGTTTTACCTCGGAACAGGTTGCACAGGGTTCGGTGATTGTTTTCTTACTGCGCTGTTATTGGCTTGGAGTTCACGTAGGCGTGTCGAATAGACTGTGGTCTAATCGCTAACATTACTTATATGTAAGTGGGTTTTAAGTCAAGTTTGTCCTAAAATGAACTGGCGACATTTTCCAGTCCATACCTATATACCTTATCGACGACTAAGTAATTTCAACACCATTGTTTCATATATAAAATGCATCAAACGGGGATGCAAACAACATATGTGGTTATGTGGCTCTGTTCAGATGTAACGCGGTTTTATATTATCAAGCTTCTCTCCAATAAGATGTTTAGTTTATCTATGACCACGTACTTTCAAAATGCCTGCTTCAAGTATAGTAAAAAATAGACAGGTGAGACCTTTCCTACGCTTCCGATTATTTCCCGAACAAATGTAGGAAATTTATCATGGCAGTATCGGGGAAAAAATTGCAATTCAAACTTTTTCAGTACACGTATACGTTAATGTGGTAAATATGTGAGATATGTCTAGCAATGTACGTTGGTATTTAAATCATTGTTATGATCATGGGAATTTTAATTACTAACACCTTTACTTGAACCAATATGTATTTTTCATTGTTAAATAATAACTTCTGAGTGCATTCAAAATTGTGTGTTCCAAGGAATATTTTTTAATCTGGTTACCTAGAATTAAACATGTCTGGTATATGAAGTCACCTCCACTCCACTGTGCATGTGTGTTATTTCATTTGGTACATTTGCAAAACTCGTTTTATTATGAGAAATGTGTACGCCATTTCTCTGTGGTCTAGCATCTCAGTATATGCTGATAATGAGAATAAATCAGAGGAGGTAAGAAGCCTGCCTCCCCCTTCTCTAGTATATTTGTCTGGTTTTTGCGCTAAGTATAAGTGGTTATAATTTGAAATAAATATAGAGTTTTAATAATTATAGCCTCTATAGTCTATTCTCAGTTTCTTCACACTTTTTGAAACAAACCCTATGTACGATGTGTTTGGTTGTTACCTGTATATGTCGTGTGTCACAATCGTTTTATATTTGTGTTGACATAAAAGTAGTTACATGTGAGTTGAGTTGGTTGATATTGAAATGACGCAATATTCTTAATTTTTCGGGACACGGGTGTAAAATTGTTTCGTTTTTCGGAAGCTTTTACAAGCTTGATAATATTTTTATCGGGTTCAAGTTTAAAGCCGTGGTGGCTCGTTTCCTGTGGTAGTTTGTTTATCGAGCAGATGTGTGCTATTGTAGGTTATCGGGCGGACGTTTGCTATTTACATTTATCGGGTGGACGGTTACAGTTTTCGTTTCGAACTTTGGAATTTATTGTTAAGTGTTAGCATTAATTAGATACTTTCAGGCGACGTCGACAAGTTTTAGTTCCTCCAGCTCCGTTTTGTTGTACGAGAAGTCCGTTTATGTTGACGGCGCAGGATTAGTTCGTGCGGAGCAGTTACAATAATGTGTGTTGAGAGCGTGCGTGGCCAGGCCCTTATCTCGGGAGAGTTGGGGCAAGAGGCAGAACAAAAGACGCATTTGTCTGTCGTCCTTCGAGCAGTGCTTCATAGTCAGTCGGCGGTGAGGGCCGTTAGAGCAAATACTCGGGTCAGTCGCCCGTGGGGGCAGGTCAGTGCAATCGTCGCATCATACAATGCTTGTCTAGTTCGCGTCGTGTGTGAGGATAACCCCCACATCGGCCACTAAATTTTGTTATTTTATTTCTCTGCCGGTGTGGGAGGTTGACACATTTTAATATTTCTTCTGATGCAGGTTTTCAGACATTAATATTCTGTAAAACGCTGTGGTGCTGGTCTGTACTTATATATTTATCTGTGAGAGGTTCATACTCTGCACACTGGAACTTCGTATGTGAATTGTGAAACTACAACAGTTAAATAAACATATATAACAAAATACTCTGGAACTTCTTTCTTAATTAATCGGCGTCCATTTACTGAGTCTTGTGTTTCTACCTTGAGCTAGTTGTGGCAAAGTAACATTCGGCAGTGTAAGTTCCCGAATGTTACAAAATGGCCCCTAACTGTGGGACTGCAATATTATAAATATGGTTAAACGAGCCACGGCCATGTCACAATATCCTTACAAATTCGATTTTCGGTTTTTCTTGAATTCTAAAATAAAATATTTCCGAAAAGATGTGATTGAATCCCATTTAGTGACCATTCAAAATAAAAAATTCATAAAGCACATAGCCTCATGGATTGATGGTGAAAGTCAGATCGTGGAATGGATTAAGAGATCGTAGACCCAGAAAATTTAATGGTAAATGAAAGTACCGGAATTTGCGAAAAATGCGAACGGTGAGAGGAAGGCAGCAGGCAATGCCAGATTTATGAAGTGCGCACGTGGGGATGTATATATGTATAGAGAGGGAAGAGGCGAAGGAATTAAGGATCTTACATGTTTCTCTAGGCTGTTGCCGATAAACTGAGCACTTTTGGAAGCCCTGTTTAAGATCTGCTTGTACGCATATTGTATATTATTCCATCGTAATGGGCCTGACCACCTTATTCAAGCGTCGGTAAAATAAAACTGCAATATTATAAATGAAAATATTTTACAAATTTGCTTATTATTACACTCTAGCATATTAAAAAACAGAAAGTAGAAGAAATAATTTTAGCGTTCACAAAATTTAATTTAACACTTTTAATCTAACCTCAATATATGGAATTACTTTATCTCCATTGTTACCAACATAACTGGGCGTATGCCAGTCGATGCACCTATTAAAGTACATGCACACAGGAGCAGTGGCATTTTTTGAAAGTTGGTTTGAAAAGTGCCCAATTAACAGTAAGTGGTCTTTAAGAAGAAGGAAGTAGTGACGGGGGAGACAAGAGAAAGGTACTGCCATGCATGCTAGTGGGGCATGGTGGTAGTGTCCGGGGAGTAGGGGTTAGCCTGTTGGCGGTGGGGATTGGCCAAATAGTTACTATCATGTAACCAGTTCCATCGTTCTAGTTCCAAGCAGCTAACACGTTCCGGTAACAAGTAATTTCTGTAACACGTTACTATAAAACATTTCCCGACATTCCGGGAAATAACGTTTGCATACGTTGTTCAATTTTAGAAAGCTTGACGTTCCAAGAAATAAGTAACGTTTGCGCATGCGCACAGTCGCAAGGCAAGACGATCCAAAAATTACTATATAAACAATGGAAGGCGTGACTCGTATAACACGTTACCAAATAGTAACCGTTCCTTTAAATAAGGCCCAGCTCTAGTTGGCGTGCAGGCAAGGCAAGGCAAGGCACTCACCGTACTGGGAGAGCGAGGAGTCTCCGTGGTACATGTCCTTGGTGGCGTTGGCCGGGGCGACCTCGCGGGCGTCGAGCGCGTACACCCGCCGCGTGTCCCTCTTGTAGACGGTCATGAGGAAGCCGCCACCCAGCCCCATGCTCTGCGGGCAGGCCACGCCCTCGCAGAAGAGCGCGGCCACAGCCGCCTCCATCGCCGACCCGTTCTTCAGCAGGATGTCCCTGCGTGCACCAACACACACATTCGCTGTTTCTTCACACTTTTTCAATATAACCTCTGAAAAATCATCCCACGCCTGAGGTGATGGTTGTTTCCTAAATATGTCCCATAATACAAGCCTTTTATACGCCTGTTAGCATAAAAGTACTGTAGCGATCAGACGGGATGCTAGGACAAGACAGTACTGCGGAGCTCAAAATTACGGAAATATATTTTAATTCAATATAGAATTTGTAAAATGATCTTCATCAACATATATATAAAATGTCCAATAATTACTTTCTGATGACGAGCCTTGGAGACAAAGAATATAAGTCAAAACTAAAAATCATAATGAACTAGATACGCAAAACGACGGGCTGGCTTCCTTCAGGGAAACTGTTCCAGCACGAGGTATGTCTTCAACTTCTCTCTGTTATCCCTCAGTAGTCTCTCCCTTGAGGCTCTGAGGAGGGTGCATATATATACTCAACGTCTAGGGCGTTGGTTAAGGCGTTGTCGAGGACACATGACCACAAACAAGCTCCACGTGCCTCCATTTCTGGAAAGTTTGTGGGGTGACANGTGCGGGGCTCAAAATAAGGAAAATATATTTTAATTCAATATAGCATTTGTAAAATAATCTTCATCAACATATATATAAATTTTCCCATAATTACTTTCTGATGACGANGTAAAATGATCTTCATCAACATATATATAAAATGTCCAATAATTACTTTCTGATGACGAGCCTTGGAGACAAAGAATATAAGTCAAAACTAAAAATCATAATGAACTAGATACGCAAAACGACGGGCTGGCTTCCTTCAGGGAAACTGTTCCAGCACGAGGTATGTCTTCAACTTCTCTCTGTTATCCCTCAGTAGTCTCTCCCTTGAGGCTCTGAGGAGGGTGCATATATATACTCAACGTCTAGGGCGTTGGTTAAGGCGTTGTCGAGGACACATGACCACAAACAAGCTCCACGTGCCTCCATTTCTGGAAAGTTTGTGGGGTGACATACTTAAGAAATAACATTAGCCTTAGAGAAAAACAAGGCGCTGTGTTGGGCTATGCCAGGGCAAATTGTGGCGGGATGATGAGATCACCCCCTGAATGCGTGAAAAATAAAGTTTCCAATGGATTTCAGTGTCTGCATGACGCTGAGCCTTTGTTCCTGAGTGAGTGTGTGATATCTGCAATACTGTGGGGCACTACAGTACGTTATTTTTTTTGATTAATTTAACTCTTAACTAATATTTTCTTTAATTATAGTGTTTAATTTATAATTCATATTAATAAAAACAGGGAAGTGATAGGTGTGTTGGTAATACTTTGTAAGGAATAGTTCTCATGCAACACATTATTACACAGGTATCATAAGTTAAATCGAAAAACCTAAAAATCTTACGAAATATTTTGGAACCTTGTTTAATTTGTTGAAGTTTCGGTTTCATGCCCAAAGTCTAACTGATTTTGGTAGATGTCTTCGCATTTACTTAGAAACTAAGCTAACCTGCAATTCTGAAAAACTCGATAAAACGCAACTGGAATGCGAAAATTATGCAGCAAATATAAATTTATAAGTATTTCATTTTCGCTGACAAGTTAGACTAAACTCCCAAAATGTTTGTAAATGCGTAGTGGAGAATAGTAACGATACCCTGTAGTGATTGTTGGATAACCGGAAGGCGTGGGCAGAACATGGGTACTGATGGCAGAAGAAGTCTAGACGAACGAACGCGCCTGGGTGAGACAAAGCAGTGTGTGCAGAGTATGCAGAAACTATACTTCTGTGTATGCTTCCAACTCCGACCTCGTGCTAGGAATAGACGGCCTCATGCCCTCGCAACTCGGTTTGAGGTCGTTCACCAGTCAGCATCTAGAAACGAACTTGCCGGAGCAGTCGTCTTGGCTATCCTTCATGGTGTTCGCACGGCGGAGACAATCGATACATGGGCCTATTAACGTAAACAGGTCAGATTTTCTTTTGTCACATATCAATAAATTGAAACGAGAATATCCCAAACACTCGCTTGAGTAGCGTGTAAAAAACATAAAAACAGCATATTTAGTCGCAAATGTCATACAATTACATTAAAACAACGTAACATAACCTATTAAAAATATTTCAATTTTTACGTAACTAACGCTTTTCTTTAAAAAAAACCACATCACAATACATACACTCTGGCAGCTAACTCAATGCTTTAACTCAATTATATAACATTGTTATTTTACCCAGTCTTAATATTAATAATTAAATTTGTTCATAGAAATACTTCTTTCTTAAAGACCTTGGTTTACCTTTCTCCGAACCACTCCGGTTAAAAAATAACTTTGGCATTTAGAATTCTCTTTCAATAAAATAAAAGCTCTCTCGGGTCCCTTTAAGTGTCATTAGACGGCTCTTCACAGGTTGTGTATTTTCCAGTTTTCACAATTTTCGAGTTTAATTCCTCCGCCCCACCCCCCTCCAGACAGGGAAGGGGAGGAATAGCATAATGGCTATAAGACTCCATGTGCTACACAGGGGCTTTGAACAAGTGCAGTGCAGGCTGTGCCGTGGTAATATCAAATTTGAAGACAGCCAAGTTGGCTGGGCTAGCCACCTCCAACCTGCCTGAACTCGATTACGATATAGCAATGGGAAGTTAAGTTTCCCCAGGAGCGTGTTCCTCCCCCGCACTGGAAGGGTAGCACCNCTCGATTACGATATAGCAATGGGAAGTTAAGTTTCCCCAGGAGCGTGTTCCTCCCCCGCACTGGAAGGGTAGCACCCAAGTGATGATAAACTGCGGCTATGAGCCATTCCGCGGCAGTGCACGGCCACGCCGTGTGGTGTCGCGTGCGTATAGTGTATTTGCAATAACTTCAAATTATTTGAATCAAACTTTTGAAAAATAATCCCACCTATGATCTGTTTCGTTGTTTCCTAAATATGCCATGTATCACAAGCGTTTATTACTTGTGCTGACATAAAAGTATCTTATTTTNTTTCCTAAATATGCCATGTATCACAAGCGTTTATTACTTGTGCTGACATAAAAGTATCTTATTTTTGGCTAAATAGAATAGCTACCTACATGTTATCGACATATTATAATGTTTCGTTTATGATTAATATGAATAAAAACAGAGAAAAAACAGGTGTATTGGTAATGAATGCCAAGCAAGAAATAGTTATTATGCAAAACAGTATTAAAATGACCGCGCACAAATGCGGTGGTTGTGCCTTTGGTGTAATATTCTAGACTTGGTTAAAATTTGCTTGCCTGGTGAGGCGGAGAGGTCTGAGAGCAGAACTTCAGCAGGGCTTCGTAAAGGTTAGAAGTTAACAATAGCGGGACTATACCTGGCAATGTCGGCGCAGGGCCGGCTGTTGGTGGCGACGGCGGCGCGCGTGTAGACTCCCTGGGGAGACGCGGAAGGTGGCAGTGGCTCGGTGGGGTCGTCCAGCCTCACAGGGGTCACCGATCTTGCGGCTTTCAGGCCGTAGTACAGCCCCTGGACCAGCGCCACCGTGCACACCGCCAGAACTGCCAATACCAGCAGCAGCACGCCGCGCTTCTGGCGGCACAACCTGCAACCACGCTCACTGCCGCTGCACAACAAGCACCATGGTGGAGTCGTGGTTTGTTAATAACACTTTTGAATCAAACCTTTGGAAAATCACCCCAAGTGTGTTGTTTTCTAAATACACCGTGCATTAAAAAGTTTTGCATCATCTTATATCTACAGTATTTGTTAACACCGGATAGTCATGTTATATCCGGAACATACCCCATCCACCAGCAATGTAGTGGTCGACATTGTTACTGTGTACTGCCAACCACGACACCAGTGTTGCACCGTGACAGCGTAATCTTTCTACTGTGTCTAACTACCGATGCCTGGCAATGCTGCCGGAGCATGTGAAGCAGTCAAATATGGGTCGTACACCTTTGGTAACGTTCCAACGATCGCAGATTGTAACCCTGGTACAGGTGGGACATTAACAAAGGGAGGTGGCTGTCCTTCTCGGAGTCGACCAAAGTGACGTCAATCATGTAAAGAGAAAGTACTGGGAAACACATTCTGTGGTAGTTATACCTTGTAGTGATCGCCCTCGTGCCGCTATAGCGGTGCGGGACAGATTTGTAGTATTCGGTGCCAGGAGACAATCATTTCCCACAGCAGCTGACCTGCGATGACGTCTTCGTTGGGCGACTGTAGTGCTGGTATCGACCGAGATTGTCCGGAACAGGCTTCACCAGGACCACAAACGGGCCTACAAGTCCATGTGGTGTCCATCTCTATGACATCGCCACCAAACTGAGTGACTATTCCGGAGGCGTGCACACATCNCTACAAGTCCATGTGGTGTCCATCTCTATGACATCGCCACCAAACTGAGTGACTATTCCGGAGGCGTGCACACATCGATTGGGTGCTTGCCTCATGAAGGCATGTCAAGCTCACAGATGATACCCGTGTGTGTCTGAATCCTTATTCACGGTCTGTGAAGGTGTGGCATAATCGCGTACCTACAACGAGGCAACGGCATGTCCACGACGTCCATCCATATGATGATAGCAGTGTGATGTTCTGGGCAGGAATAATGCTTGGTGGACGTATGCCACTCCTGCACATCAACAGCACCCTCACAGGCCAGCGATGTATGGAAGAGGTTCTCAAGCCTGTTGTGCACGCTTTTCGCGCCAACATTGGTGACCAGTTCATCATCCTGGACAATAATGTTCGTCCACTCAGAGCACAGACAGTGCAGAGCTTCTTTCTGGATGCGTCCATCACACGAATGCCTTGGCCAGTCAAGTCACAGTATATGAATTGCTTGGAACATGCATAGGGGATGTTAAAAATGCGCAAATGCCAATCGTCCGAACCCACCTGACTAACGATAAGACAGGACTGTTTCATGAATGCCCCACTAACATGCCGAAGTGATTTCTGGTGCTGTGAGCTGTCTGAAGTCACGAAGTGTATTGAAGTTTATTTTCCAGTGGCATATGTGTTCAAACTTATATTNCTGTGAGCTGTCTGAAGTCACGAAGTGTATTGAAGTTTATTTTCCAGTGGCATATGTGTTCAAACTTATATTCAATGACGTTTACTTTATCCAAGCTTTCCCCAGTACAACAAATTCAAGTGATGCAAAACTTTGTTGGCGTAGTTTATGTCACCTATCACAAGAGTTTTATACTTAAGTTAAAATGACTAATTTTTGTTAAATTGAAGTTTTACGTNTAGTTTATGTCACCTATCACAAGAGTTTTATACTTAAGTTAAAATGACTAATTTTTGTTAAATTGAAGTTTTACGTGTACATGTATGTATATATTTGCATAATATTTTATATACTAGTATAATCAAAGTGAATAAAAACGGAGAGAAAGTATGTGTGTTCGCAATGCCTAGTGAGAAACAGTTCCCATGGAAAATGTTATTAAAGTGAGTGCGTACGAATGCGGTGCGTTGTCCCTTCGGTGTAATTTTCTAGACTTATCGAAGACTTGTTTGTACGAGGTGGAGGAATAACCCAAAAGTCGAACATTAACAGGGCTTCAGAAAAGTTTAAAAGTTAGTTGTGAATTGACTATACACCACAAGCAGAACCCCGGGAAGTAAGGATCTGCAATATCCACTTTTCGGTATTGTTTCGAAAAATTCTGACAGTATCGTTATCTGTGCGATATATAGCTTCCTGAAAATATTGAAAATCGATGGCTGATGTATTGCAAGTATTGATATCGCCTGTGTCGATAATACTCGTGATGCAGATCTTTACATCGTAAGTATAAGCCATACTGATATCGCAAATATAGGTAATATTGAAATCGCAAAAATAGCTTATATTGACATCGTGAATACAGTTCGTTGTGACATTTAAAATAACGAAATCCGAATATGTATATTGTTTTTTACTGAATTACAATTACACCAATATTAAATGCGGAGCAACATTACTAATATTGTTATTTTTCGAAACAAAAATAACCAATATTTCTTAATGCCACAAAAATAAATATATTGGAAATATTTTTAAATATCACGATAGCGGAGTTGTGGTATATCAAAAATATTGTTTTGTCATCGATATAGCGCCACAACGCATAGCCCTACCGGGCAGGGAACATGGCCCGTAGTACACACGCAATNTTGTTTTGTCATCGATATAGCGCCACAACGCATAGCCCTACCGGGCAGGGAACATGGCCCGTAGTACACACGCAATCTGCACAGTAACTAACTGACGAGTGCCAGCAAATAACTACACGTTTGTCTCTAAAACTGCAGAAACCACGTGGCTTCCGCTAAGGTTGTCTCATTTTTTATGTAAACACATGTTTTTAAATGTCAGTACACTTCTGCTGATCAAGTTTCAATGGACTTAGACCATATTTCAGTTACCTTTTTTTATGAAAGAACTTGTCTTTTGAAAAACAAAATTCCTACTAACATCAACGTCAGGGTTTAAACATGTGGTTTTGACAGTTCTGTAGGTNCTTCCGCTAAGGTTGTCTCATTTTTTATGTAAACACATGTTTTTAAATGTCAGTACACTTCTGCTGATCAAGTTTTAATGAACTTCGACCATATTCAAGTCTTTTTTATAAAAGAATTTGTCTTTTGAAAAACAAAATTCCTACTAACATCAACGTCAGGGTTTAAACATGTGGTTTTGACAGTTCTGTAGGTNTTGTCTTTTGAAAAACAAAATTCCTACTAACATCAACGTCAGGGTTTAAACATGTGGTTTTGACAGTTCTGTAGGTATATTCTCGGCCAAAGTTGTATGCATGCGCAGAAGACCAATACAGGCTATTTCACCTTTAGTCTATGCTCTGCACCACTACGCATGTCTCCAACATTGCCTCACCAACATTGGACACAATTTCCTCAATCATATGACCACACAATGAAGTGTTTTTTTTTTAAATTAAATTTTCAATTACTTTTTATAACTAGGCTACACATTATTTGCATCAAATATAGGCGTACGTTCAATAAAATTTTGAAGCGACGCATTGAAGTAAACGTTGTGGTAAATACCAGTTCAAGTTACGTGTGTTTAACAGTTCTATTGCCAATGATTGAAGTCAGAAACTGGTCAATTTGCGCAGCTGATATGTGCTTCCTACCCCAAGTTCGCTTTATAATATAGACACAAAGCTCCTAGCCGCAGCAAACCTAACAAAATCAACACAGTTTGGCCGTTATGTTGCATAGTTAAGGTCAGTAGTGCTGTAAACGATATGACTTCCTGGTCAGAGTGTATTCGGAACCATTTCTGTCTCTGCGAACTTGAACTAAGTGATCCCGTTGGCTGGGCGCGAACATCGCCGGTCCTATCTTTTCGATACGTGATCGTGATTTAGCGAGCACGATCACCCAAGACTCTCAGCTAATCTTATAGTACAGTAGAGAAGTAATGACGCTATAAACATCGTCTCTGTAAGTAAGGAATTACTGATTCTAGGGACAACTAAAATACTACCCAAACAAAAGTTTTGTACCACCGGGATTTCTGAGTTACTCGTTTCGTTATATCTAAGGAGAAAATATGGGATGAAATTCATTCTGCCTATACAGTATACCATGGCTAACTTGACAAGCGTCTTTTTGTAATACACCGACTGTCCTAGCAAACGTTTTTCGTGTGCAAACAATTACAGGTGGTGCAAAACATTTTTGAGTAGCGTATTTAGTAACATAAAAACTTTTCGTGACATATACATACGATATATAAAATTACATGCAGGAGGTAAGAAGTTGTTCGTTTCTGAGGAATATTAATTTGTTTCTACATAAGAACGTTCGCAGGATCATAGTGTTTCATGTTTTGTTGTTTATTTTCGTAATATCTTCCAACAGGATCACGTTCTTCTTTCTCCCACGTATACAGATGATCCATTGTTTAATGGCCAAGTCCGTAAAGGTGTTGGATGAAAATTATATTGTTTCATTCATAAATCCGTGTTTGGAAAATACGATTTTCAGCATTCGAGAATGTCGCAAATGCGTCGTGAAGCACGTGTCGCTGCCAATATGCAACTATTGGCATGCGCGAACTTGTTAATTACAGCCTTTGCAGGCACTACAAATGCACTTATATTAAATTAGAACATGTTTTATAGAAAGAAGTTGGTCAATGTTGCGGTGCTCGGGTACCACAATGCAGTGCCAAATATCGTTTAATTTATGTGGTAGTCATCAGTGGTCACTCTACGGTGTTCCCACGAACCACGAACTCTCACAAAACGATTTTTTCCTAACCTGCCTAAGCGTTAAGTACGTCCTAGGCACGGGGCCTAAGTGCGTCTCAGACTAAGCCGCACACGGCTACGAGAAAAAGAAGTAAAGCAAGTAGGAATGCATCGCGGCAGAGAGGGTCTGGCAGACATGGCTGTCATGTATATATAGATGCTGTATTGCCTGTAAGTTCTGCAACCAACATGACTTCTACGTGTTACTGTTGGTCTGCTGCCAGGAGCAGAATCACATCGACACTCGGCGCTTGCATTTTTGGGCATGGGTTTACAAAGGAAATATTCTTATTTTCGCCTTTTTCCTGCTAGCCCTATGAGTTATGCCTTGAAGTCTGGGAATAAACTGTATATATTCACAACGTGTGACTGTGGGTGCTAATTACGTACTTATTTATAATCTATATTCCAGATAAATATAAATTGCCACACATTTCCGGTAGTCAGCCAGGTGATGCGTATCGAAGACGCATTATTCTATGTATATACGTTCATAGCTAACTCCCTTTTACTCTTTAATTATATAAACTGACCCCACTGGAGACACTTCAACTGGTGCAAATTCCTCCCTTTCCATCTTTAGCGGCAAATATTGCTACTGGTTGCTGGCACTATTAGCCCATAATTAGCCATTCTCATTATCCACTTCCGCCTACTCCTTGTGGTAAAATAATAAAACAATTCCATAAGCATTAATTTCTGACAAATAGGTAAGTTAAATAATGTTCATTGTCAAAGCCAAAAAGGTTTTAACTAATAAATACGCGTCCAGCCTAAAACATTTACAAATGAAATATAGTTTCATTGCCCCTGCACTGGGACCTATAGGGAGCGTGTCATATCTTGTGTGAAGTTAACACGTGCTAACAAGACAACAGCTATAAACAACAGTTCGTGCTTATATAAATAAACACTCTATTCTAGTGTTAAATACTACTTCAAAGACATACTACAAACTGCAAGCATTACTTATAATCCAGTCATCTTGACCAGAATGAGCACTTACACAATTCTATGTCTTAAAACATGTTACGTGAATATCTGCAAAACTTTTATATAGACTTGCCACAAACTTTTCTCCAATAAAAATAAAAGCTGCGCCATTAAATAGCCTAGAGTTATTACTGAATTTAGGGGTCGCGGTGATGCAGTGGTCAGACTACTTGCCTTTCACCTAGGTGCACACTGCACAGGGTTCGATTCCCAGCGGGGTTTCTCCCGGATTTTTGCATGTGAGAATCGTGCCGGACGATGACACTGGTCGGCGGGTTTTCTTGGGAATATCCCGTTTCCTCCGCCCTTGCATTCCGGAGCTGCTCCATACTTACTCACTTCACCTTCATCGGTTCTCAAAACCTCGATGGCAAGAGAGCCGCCCAAATCTCTCCACTCCCCACTCTTATTGCTGCAGTTCAGTACCACCTCCGGTCATTGCGGAAGAAGGAACTTGAGAGCAGTCACGACTCCAACAGACACGCCACCCCCCCCCCCTCTCAGGCTGTTAACGCTACTCTTCACAGCTCGCTGTCCTGGTTTCACTTCCCGCAGGCTCTGAAGTTAAGAGTGGACGGTGGTCTCTCAACGTCATGGAGGTGGGAACAGCAGGAAGCAGCGATTTCCCTTTCGTAGCACCCATGTCTCGTCAATTACTTAGAAAATTCAAAGGTTTGTACCGGTAGTCGAACCCTGACCCCGGGCGAGATAAACTATAGACCAAAGATGAGGTAAGCCGATTATTCGTCTTCTGCTCATGTACCCAACATTGACCTACCCCTAAGAAACACAGCTGTCAAAGTCACATGGTCAACAGTGATGAACACGTTTGTTTGTACCTCAATTTTCAGAAGAAAAGTTTTTTTAATTGAATAAAGTACATTTATCATTTTGAATTTAATCCAAACTGAATTACAAATTGGTTGAAGTAAGTTTACAAACATCTCAAAGCACTAGTTTACTAAACAGCGTTGTAACCTCAAATCCAATCCACGCCGTTTTTCCTAGGCATGTTGACAGAAAAGCAGTTTAATGTTGGGACATGAAGATTGGTTGTGCGTAGTAAGCGAGATCAGTCTACCTAATCTTTAGTCTATGATTTGGTGAGCAGCTGTGTAGCTCCCTGTGCGAGGCTAGAAAGAATACTGAAAACAATGAAATCACTGGGGCTCGGGAAGAAGTGTAATGCCAGTGCAATAAGTCATTGACGGGCGATTCAAGATATTTTTTTATCGTTACAAACGTTCAGGCGACTGTAGTACTATATTAAAAATAATTCTTAAGGAAATTCTGTGAAATTACAATTAAAGAATACCCTTAATATTGAATTAATATTTTAATTAAAGTAAATTATCCAGTAATTCTGCGGGATTCAAACTAATTTTTATAAATAAATTATCTTGTAAGTAATAAACGAAACGGAATTTAAGAGTGGAATTCGCTCTTATATCCCTTTTCTCCTCCTAAAATATAATTTACTGTTGAGTGTTCAGAAATTATCTATTCACTGTCGAGTAATACTTGTTGGTTACTGATAACTGTTACCTTACCGCTGACGAACAAAGGGGCGACCTTGTCTGTGGATGAGCACGATAAAATTACGAAGCTTGTCCGCCAATATTGTGACGCCCTCAACATCGAAAACCTAACCTGTTACAATTAAATTGATACTATTGTATCAGAGCATGTTGATATTTGGCTTCAAGGTTTAGCTTCAATAGTTGTTATTTGTTTAAAAACTCCCACATTTTACATGCATTTAATAAAAAAAACCTGCCTCAACGTTTACACTGTTTTAAGCACCACACTATGGCGATGGGACAAAAAAAACAGCTTCAAGTTTGTGACGTCATGCCAGCTCCTCCCCTTCTTATATCCATGTGACTAACACTGACGAAGTATCAGTGATTTCAGGGCTCATCAGTAGTAATCACAGACTAAAGATGAGGTATACATATATCGCTGGTTGCGCACAGCCTGTCTCCGTGTCCCAACATTCCACGTATTCGAAAATTCACCGGTTTAAACCGGACGTTCGAAAATTACTGTTTCGGTTGAGTCCGGTTGAACCGATTGATCTACCAGTTTAACCGGCCGGGAATATCGGTGGATCTGGTGGATGCACACCAAAACATCAACCAAAGAATTTTCGAATGCTTTCTCTGAAAAATAAAAGTTAAAACGTCCACAACTCCTAATTTATAAGCATTCCAAAGTATGCATATAAAAAATAATAATTCGGACGTCAAGTTTTACAAATGGGCGATGAAAACTTTAGAATTAAAATGTATTGGTGTTAATTTGTGTCTGGAAGCAGACAAATGTACCACTAAAATTCAACCTCATGTTCGAAAAATACCTCAACCTGTGTACACCGGCGTATCAACAACTGGTGGAATCCATCGATGAATTTTTTCGAAAACGCGGATTAAACTGCTTTTCTAGCAACACGTCTAGGAAAAACGGCGTGGATTGTATTTGAGGCTAGATCACTGATTAGTAAACAAGTAATTTGAAATATAAGTATAATTCTTCAATTTGTAATGAAGTTAAATTTAATTAAAACTGATAAAAGTATTGTATTTATATAAAGGTGGTTGTCGTTTCAAAGTTGAGATATAAACAACTGCGTTCGTCTCTGCTGACCATGTGACATTGACAGTTGTGTTTCTTTGGAGTAGGTCAATATTGTGTACATGCGCAGAAGACGAATAATAGCGGTCTCCCTCATGTTGAGTGTATGGTAGCAACGGAAGGCGGCCCAAGTGGCCGAGAAACAACGGGAACTCGGCGGAGTTGGCAGCGTGCGAGACGTCGAGGCGTGCGGTGCTCTGGCGACAATGGGCGCAGCGCGAGTAAAAGTACGCGGTATCTACACGTGAGCGGGCAGATAGCGCTGCTTTCACATGCTTATCACAGCTTGGCACCGCGGCCACGTATCTAACGCCGTGCGCCGCGTCCTGACGACTACTGCTGCCAGCAGTCCAGCGTTGCCAACACTCTCTTCTATACTACTTCCCGTATCAAGTATTCGTATTAATTATATATGAAACATCATTTATAAACAAAATATAACTAAAAGTGCAATTTAACCAATAATAACATATGAAGAGTCCACTGCAAAAATGATGGATGTCACTATTTAGTGAAAAATTAGTTAAAGGTGGCAATACAATGCTCTGTATGTGCAGAATCTACCACAGGATTCCCATAGCAAAAACACCGATAGTCATGTTGTCTGCAATCTCGAGCAGCGTTCAGAGCGCTCCCCCCTGTACCTGAGCCACAATGGTATAACAGGGGACCTTATTTCTGAGCGTATAATAGAGTGCACTTCGGCTTCAGGATTTCCAGGCATATGTTGTCACTACAGACTATCACGTTAGGTATCAGAACGTGGAAGTGCACTCTGCCAGGCAATTTTGTCCAGAACATGTCTATTTGAGCTTGAACACAGCTCCTAATTGAGAGCAGTTGAATGCACTCAATAGAAAGAGTATACGCCCTTTCCAATCGCAGTGGGTGGAGGTTCTCTACCCGAGGGCAGTTCCACCTCACCTGTCAACAGCAGAGCACGGAGTTGAATCCGTACGTGCCACCTTGATGGGGCCGAGTGCTATCCCCACTCTACAAAACCCGCTTTGTAAACATGTCCTCTTACTAGGCAGACTAGACCGTCGACCTTTCATTAGTGTGCACCAACCCTTCGAAACTCAATCTGGGGCAGGTCAGCACGCTTGCGTTCCGCGGCAGCTGCTACCAACTTTCTCCGGCACACCAGACCCAGCCCTCCAGGCAAACACACACCTCCAGATCTCCTTCTAAGCAGAAGGTTCAACCAATGCCACCCAGAGTCTGACCCGCGATCAGCACGGCAGAAGCCGGGGCTTTCACACTGATCCCCTGGGTACCCACAATTTTCAGACATGCACGCTTGAGTTGTCACACGGTACAGCCCAACTCCTTCAGGACGCCAGGCAGTCCCTTCATTAGAGCTCCGCCACCCCGAGATCAGCCCGACTTGTAAGGTCGAGCCTCAGCTGGGGGAGTGCAATTCACACCGATAGTCAAGGCGTAACAACGATCGACAATATATCGATACACTGCAAAAACGCTAGATGTCACACTGCCAGGCAAAAAGGTAATCAACATTCGCCAGATGAAGGGGGTGTGCTAATCTTCAATAACGACCATGTTGTATTCGGACAACCAGAGTCCTTTGCAGTGATGTTTTGTGCCTTACACTTTACAAATAATGTTTCATATTGAATTTTATACGTATTTAACACGTTTTCCTAATCATCCTTGGCAAAAAACTTTCACTCAGGTGGAAGTTCAGGTATATACTACAATCAATATACACCTTTCTCAAAAACGAGGTTTTCAACTTATATTCGTTCTCCTGCAAAACTCATTCCTAGTGATATTCGTCATTTTGCAGCGTGCTCTTCATATCTTTATGTTAACAGAAGTATGAAACGCTTTGTGATACATGGTATATTTAGGAAACAACAAAACACGACATACATAGTGTAATTTTACGAAGGTGTGATTCAATAAGTGTGAATAAACCGCCTAAAGACTATATAACTAACACACGGAAAAGTCTCGTGTACATGCGTGTATAAATATTTACGCATAAGCATTTAGCAGTTCACACCTGTACATTTTTTTCATCATACTTAAACTTTTGCATGTGTATGTCCAGTCACATACATGTTACGCGTAGGCCCCCTAATTTGGCGCCTATTTATGCACGTAGATTTTTTTCAAGTTTGGAATTTTTAAATATTTAATTAGTTTATCATCCAAACACGCATGCTCACAAATATAAGAAATTAAAAATACAACTTCAATTGCATTTGTACGAACTTTTAAGTGATGTAATAACAAAATGCAATGTCTTGACAAATGTTGGTTTATGCTATTCATTCTAAGGGAGCACTTAAGACCCTCCCGACAGGCATTCGCCACTAACAATTATATTTCATTGCAGGCTCAGACATTACTTTTTGAGAGTACTGAAAGCATACGCCGTATTTATAATGTTGATATTAAAAAGCGGATAGACGAAATTGGCTAAAAGAAAAAATTTAGAAGGTCCTTAAAAAGTGCTTACTTTACCGTGAATAGTCACTTTACCATGAATAGTCTTTAAGAATGAGAATTAATACACAAAAAAAAAAGAATCGTGCCGGACAATGCCGTTGGTCGGCGGGTTTTCTCGGGAATCTCCCATTTCCCCCGCCGCTTCATTCCGGCGCTGCTTCATACTCACCTCGCTTCACCCTCTTCGGCTCTCAAGACCTTCGTGTTAGGAGCCACCCAAATCTCTTCAATCACTCCGTGTCCCAACATTGGACTGATATTTTGCCAGTAGCGTTATCATAACAAACGTAGATAACATTCGAAGATAGAAAACTGTTTACGTAATTATAGGTAGTTCACGGTAAACTGAAAACTTTTGAAAGCCCTGCTTACTAACTACTTTTCTCTTTGTTCTGTATCCTTCCACCATGCGTAAATTTAACATTGCCACAGGCGTGATCACTTTATTCATGCACCATTCCAAGTGAATAGTTAGGAATGGAAGTCTGTTAATAATATAAAAATTCTACTCTAAGTCAGGAAGTACTAATTCCAGTGGCGATACATTTAAGCGTTACACTCACAATATCTCAAATTTTATAACTACTTTTTTTAACACGTTGCCAACTTAGTTGGAAGCCTGCATGCCAGTGTGTGCGCTAACATGGGTAGTAATTTATTTTTCAAAGGTTGATTTAAAAAGTGCCCACTTTCGTGAACAGCCGTTAAGTATTATGAAACTTTTTTCCACCTTCTCTGACAAAATTTAATGCATCTAAATTTCACTCAAGTTAGTTAAAATATTTTATTAATATCAAATGGTGGGTCTGTTGAAAAACCAAACATTAACAAGCGCGTTCGTCACTATTGACCACGCAATTTCGGCACGTTGGTGGCTTTGGACAGTTGGGTGGGTCAATGTAGAGGACATGCGCAGAGACGAAAATCGGCCTACCTTATTTTTAGCCAATGGGTGGCGCACTGCTATAGAAATGCGCCTCTTACTTATGGGATGAGCAATGTTCTTTGTTGGTCGGGACGCCAGAGCTTCTGCCACGACTAGACAATAAATAGACGAGCAAGGGCACTGTAGGTTTTACACCCGGCCGCAAGACAGCCTGAAAACTGAAACTTCGTTAAATTATAATATTGTTTCTGAAGAAATGAATTGCTTGTATATCACACTCCCAACAATATGTAAAAGAATATTTCTCAAATAATACCTCTAAAAAGTTATAATTTATGCATTCCTGACCAGACAAAATGAACAAAAAACAATATCACGCCAATAAAAGACTGACAAAAATCATGAAAAAAACTTACCTGAATCCACAAACCTCTTTTTGATAAGCTAATAATTTTTTTATTTTATTCACATTAAAAGTGTATATATAAATACAAAATAAATTGCATAGTTAAAATTTATATAGAGAAAAAGTGCATCCTCATTATAAAATAGTTGCCTATTTGAATATTTAATTCGTGTGAGATAATATGATGGTTAATAATAAAATCCAAATATAATGGTGTAAGAACTAATGTATTCCTTTGGTTAATTGTGAATCTTGAAAATTTTACCTGAAATCTAAAAATTTACGAAAATCCATGAACAAAGAGATAAACAAAAATAAACGGTTACTTTCCGAACTAAATTAAAATTAATTAAATAGAGTTTATCTATGTTTGTGTAAAGATGATGATGATTGTTCATAGCTTACTCGTTTCCCGGAATTGACTTCTGGAAAGATTGCTGGAGAGCCAATCGATGCTGCTGGCCATAAAATTAAATGAGTCAATAAATCTTAGATTTACGCCCTCACATTCATTTTTAGTGAAAGAAATATATTTTTCCTCATTGTTGGGAATTAGGTCAATTTAATTTTATCGATGCCCAGCTCCTTTACAAATAAATGTGTGTCATATCCAGTTAGATTGTGTATAATAAGCACAGGAACAAAACATGGTATTCTATAGGCCAAATTACAATCTTTGTGTGTGGCTCCTCTAAATTTACCTGTAAGGTGGTCATGGTCTCTCACAGAGTCTCCATCCAAAGTCTTTTCACATATATGACAATGGGTGGCCGTATCATAATCAATTTGTTCTTCCTTAGCCAAGGGAATCCTTGTACTTTCATTTTTGTAGACATCCCCTATTTGCCTTTGCTTCCTCCATTAACATCTTGACACATACCCAAGATGCATCAGGCCCTTCATACGTTAATGGTGCTTTATAGTCTCCATGTTCATATTTTATAGAGTAACAGAAAAAGATAGGCTCGTGTTTTTGATACGGCTTCGTGCAGGAGTCGTCGGGATTTGGCTGGCAAGTTTCCATTTTAGTTAACAAACACTGAAAATCCGCATATATCACAAAAGGGACTCTCAAAGAATGATTTTTGTTCTTGAAACTTATTATATCATTTCCTTTATATGAAATTTCAACTCTAATTCCATCATGATCTCGACAGTCTTCTTCGAGAGCATTTCGCTTGCTTCCAGAGTAGAAGTGCTGCAAGCATCTATCACATGTATATATTGTATGACCATCCCTTGTCACCTGTGACCCAATAAGTCTCGAAAGACTTTTTATCCAGCAGTAGCGGTCATTCTTTTCATCTTTGATGTAGAGTAGATTGATATGATTATCCACCTTATTTTTTTGTTAATTTTAATGGATTGATTATATATTCCTTATTATCATTGTTTTATTTTTCTTCATACGCATACACATTAATTGAAAGCCCACTTATTTTCTCAAAGGTCGGTATGCTATCCAAATTCATAGGAAATTCCAGACCCTTAAGTGCTTCGTCAAACTCATGTCCATGATTCAAATACTTGTTTACTCTTTGAGGGTCCTTTTGTGCTGGATGTAGTGCGGATAGAATAGACCACAAAAAAACATTTTTGATCATTGTTCTTAACATTAATTGCTACTTGCTTAGCTTTGATTTTTACTGGAAGACCATCACAAGAGCTACCCTTAAATGGAACGTTATTTATTTATTCTCACCTCTAGGTGAATATCCTATTGAGCACCCACTGAGAGCCCTTTGCTTCAAATGCACCCATCTCAGCTATGATTTTCGATATTCCTTCGGTATAATAGTTTTCTACATTAGTTGATTTCAGTTTAATTTCTTTCTTGGTTTTAAAAGAGTGTTCTACATATTCAGTATTGTCACCAGTTGTACTCAGCGAAGAACATCATGTTCACTTTGAGATTCATTGATTTTAAATGTTTTTAATTATGCTGGTGACATCTCATTTTATATAATTTAGGAAATGATTTGGGTGTTTGTATGCATTCACATTCCTTACAGAATAAGTCTTGATCCTGCTTTGAAATGCTTTTTCAACTTCTTCTACACTGAATCTTAGTGTGTATTTGTGTACTTTGCTTAGAAAGTGACTTTTTCTGAGAGATTGTTTGTAATTATATTAACTATCCCCACATTGAACTTACTTATCTCTTCCTTTGTGCAATCTACTTCTCAGATGAATTTTTATTAATAGTGGTTACAAGTTTCGCACTTGACAAACGGCTGTCACGGTTTCTTCTTCTTTCTTTTCACAAAACATCACGCTTTAATTTAAATTCGTTCCAAATATTATCAGTTTAATTAGCCTTTTTCATTGCCATGGTCGTCATCGTATAGTTAAATACCAGTTGATTTTAATTTGTATTCTTTATTATACATTTTAATTCTTTTAACATTGTACTCTCAAATTCAAATTCAAAAAAAGTAGCGCTGCGCCTTTTTCTAAAAACCTTTTTCTGAACGCCTTTTTCTGGATGTCTTTTTGTAAATGCATTTTTCTAAACACCTTTTTCTTAAAGCCTTTTTCTGGAATTTTTTTACGAACGACTTTTTCTGAACATCTTTTTCTGGATTCAAATTTTAACGCACCTGTTTTGAGCTCGGACATAAAAAACAAACTCACAAATTTTGACGCCACTTTTTTGCTCTGCGCTTGAATCGGTTTTTTATATCTACTTAATAACATTTTGAATAAGAACTATTTCTTACTAGGCATTACCAACACACCTATTTGCTCTCTGTCTATTCTTATTAGCTAAATGAGATAGTGTAATGTACTAATAAAATATAAGTAAAAGTTTAATTTCACCAAAATAAGATACTTTTATGTTAACACAAGAATATGACGCTTGTGATACATGACATATTTAGTACACAACCAAACATGTCGAAAATGGGGTGTTATTTCAAAGGTTTGATTAAAAAAGTGTGAAGAAACCACGAATAGAATATACGAAGGTTTGGGGCGAAAAGTACGCACTGAAATTACCAAATTATATTGGAAATAACACTCAGTGTGCCACATATTTGCAGACAGATGCATTTTTATGAACTTCAATTTTTTTTTTCACGGAAAGATTAACGCGCATGCTAGAATTCAATATCGTACATGAAATCTTGCATATTTACTGAAGTAACCAGTCTGACGTCTTTGTGAGTCTGTAATTTCGTACTTGACTGGGTCAACTATAATAAGGTTACTGCGATTTTGTACGTCTGTGACTCGCGAACACAGACAACCAAGACGCGAAAAGTTAAAAATAATCTGATAAATGTGGATACGAGACAAAGTGCTTTGAAACCCTACTAGTCACGAGAAGCGGAATGCGGAGGTTTGGGCGGCTCTTTAAATTGGTGACTTGAGATCCGACGAGGGTTAGGCGAGGTGAGCAAGGGAGCAGTGCAGGAATGCAATGGCGTGTGGAAACGGGAGATACCCGAGAAATCCCGCCGACCAGCCGCATCGTCCACCACGATTCCCTCGTACGAAAATCCGGAAGTGGCCTCGACGGGACTCGATCCGGTTCGCCTAGTCGGGAGGCGAGCGTTCTAGCCGCTACAGCAAATCGCGGGCCCTTGACTTGTCACGAAATATTTTCGTGAAAATCAGGTGCCCTTAGTCATTATGATTTCCCCGAACTAAGTACAGGTTAAAAACTACCATATCGTGTGTATAGGCGTTCACGGTAAAGTGAACACATTTGAGGCCCTAGTTACTTTTTTCCTATATACCATTTTTTATCATTTTACCACTTTTATAATAAATATTGCCATGTAAGCAATGAACACAGTGTGTAGGAAGAGACCACTGCAGAAATTATGAATGTCAATAGGAATGAGTGTTGCAGGAGAACGAATATAAGTTGAAAACCCCGTTTTTGAGAGTAAGTTTTGAGTGTAAGTTTTTTGCCAAGAATGATTAGGAAAACGTGTTAAATATATATAAAACTAAACATATAACATTATTTGTTAAGTGTTCGGCACAACACATCACTGCAAAGAAGTCTGAAACTGCATTTGAAAATAACTAGGTCCTTAATTGCATACAGTATATTTTAATGGATACACTGATTGTCATGCTTCCAAATACACCCGTTTTTGCCATTTTCGCTGACGAAAAAAATACTTGGAAGTGAAATTAGAACTTGTTTCTTAAATTATTTTCGTATTTAGACACCATTAAAAAATATCCAACCGGTTTGTAATCACGTGTTTCTTCTCATTGTCTAGAAAGCACATCTTGTGCCAGCAAGGTAGAGCCCTTAACAGTGAAGTAGCTATAGTGTAAATTGTAATTTGTTAGTAGTGTTCTAGAAGTGCAGCTGAGAGAGACCCTGCACCACTACGCTACGTTAGACACTCGCACTCACGACAGAAACATGGCGACGTCGGCGTCTGCTGGCGTCCCTCTCCGCTGTCAGACGGCGACTGCCGCGTCGCGACACCCCGCCGCAGGCGAACAGCGCGCCAGACCGCACCAGAGCGGCCTGGCGGCAGAAGCTGCAAGCTCGCGCCGCCCAACCAACAACAGCGCGCCCTCCTCCTCTTCTTCGCTTAAGTCCCGCATCGCTCAGCACTCAGCAGACAATAAATAAATATGCGTTAAGAATTATGCAGTAAGCGCAGATCTGGCATACGTACACACGTTTTCTATATTTGCAGTTTCCAATAAATATTTTAATTCTTAATTTCAGCCGATTTAAACAGGTGACATGCTTGTCATGTTTACGTTTTTCGTAATCAACCTCGTATACATCGCCATATTTAAGAAGATCATACATCAAAGCCGATGTTTTCTGTCAGAGAAGCGTATTTTTGTGAACAAATATAATCGTAAACATGTGCACACACACGAGTTTTTAATATTTGTTATACTTACATTACTTTATATAACAAGTCCCCCTCTCCAACAACACTGACTGCTCTGTTCTGATTGGTCGCTGCCTCACAAATTCCACTTAATATACAAAATATAACTATTTATTTTAACGCTTAAGGAAATTCCAACATCGCACACAACCTGCTAAGTTCCATTAGAAACTGGTACATAAGATAACACACATTCAGTTCTTCTGTACATGAAATAACGCATCATTTAACGCTTAATGTTTATATTGTAAACCCAGCTTAAACCTTTCGTGCTATTCATTTGTCAAGTTAACTGCACAGTTTATTTGTTGCAAAAGAACAAACTTTACAGATTTTGTAATTAATCGAATGCGTACGACAAAAAAGTGAATAATGTAGATTCGTTAAATAAAAAAAAATCTTACAGCAAATTTTAGGCACTTCAATTCTAGTCTTATTCATTTTTCACATAAAACGCACATACTTCATGCTTTTAATTTGTTTGCTTGAAAGCGTGCTCCCACAGGCCTGACGATGATAACACATTTCAGAATAGGATTACTCAGCCTTTTCACAGAAAGAAAATCTTTGTTAGTGGTTACGAGAACTGTCTAGTTGATTCGTTTCAAGGCAAAGTTTTGTTTCTAGTAAAAAGAAAAAATTAGATTGTGGTGTACAATAACACGTATATTGAATGACAGGCACTAAAACTATTCAGTACTCACTAACACNATTGTGGTGTACAATAACACGTATATTGAATGACAGGCACTAAAACTATTCAGTACTCACTAACACCGTTTTTTTAAAAATACAATTCCCTGGAAATCAAAGCCAGCTTACATATCGTTTCTTGTTATGGTTGAATTTCACTGACTTGGTAATGGCAATTTTAGCTGAATTCTTGAGAATTGCATTTATCTGAATCTCTGGTTTCCATTTATTTGACTGGTTATGTTACGTTATCAGATCACGCCGACCATACAGGACGAGCTGAGAGGAATTCAGAGGCAGCGATTCACATTTGACAAGAATTTATGCATTATCTGAGTACCCATTATTTCTATATATATTTGATTTTGCCTACCAAATGTAAGGAAGGGAGTTTTCTTCATGTCTCCCCATAACATCGTTGAGCTCTTCCAATAAACTCGATACACTTATAATAATAATAGTATTATTATTAGGTGTACTACTTATTTTTNATCGTTGAGCTCTTCCAATAAACTCGATACACTTATAATAATAATAGTATTATTATTAGGTGTACTACTTATTTTTTTTAATGATGGCCAATTAAATTTTTTTTTCCGGTGTAGTGACATGTCTTAGGAAACATTTAACTTTCACTTGACGCGTGACAGGTACAGGGGATAGGCAGTGTGCTGTATTCACACCCTGCTATAGTTAGCAAGGGCAGGCAGGTGACAACAAAACTTCTGGGGAATAACCGAAGTTGAGAGAATCAGGGTAAGTCCCTAGAATTAGCTGATACAAGCACTCTACGAAGGAATCAGGGGGTGCCCCCGACGTGATTAGTGCCAAAACCGCTGCCAGGAATCCCCAGAAGACGACTGCCACACCCCTCCCACCATCCTAGTTTGAGCGCCCAAATAGCTGACGAGACATGAAATCCTACACAAAAACGCGCGAGGTACACAGGGGATATCCCGTTTCTCTCTCGAGAATCTGCTGACAGCCAACTTGAATATAGTTGGAGACGGGTTAAATTCAGGAGCAGCAGTTGTTTGGAAGCAGTTGTAATCAGAGGTTGACGAGGAGATGTTCGACAACCGCGATGCGAGACAGAAAAAGCAGTTCGGTGAGAGGCAGTCGTATCACCGGGCCGGAGTTCGGACCCGGCCCAGGCAGTCAGTTGTGGTCCATAAGTTGTAATCAGTGGTTGAAGAGGAGTTGTTCAGCAGCGGCGATGCGAGACAGAGAAGGCAGTTAGGCGAGAGACAGTCGTATCACTGGGCCGGAGTTCGGACCCGGCCCAGGCAGTCAGTTGTGGTCCATCAGTTGTAATCAGTGGTTGACGAGGAGTTGTTCGGCAGAGAAGAGAAAAGTGCCGAGAATATGAGTACATTCCCGGAAACGAGTGGCAGCCCCAGTCCGAGAGGCGCCATTCCCCGAGAAGGCATAGTCGTGCGCCGTATGGTGATGAGGCAAGCAGTCAGTCAAACAGTGAGTCAATAGTGACGTCACCGAGGAGAGAATCCAGGAACCGCAGAAACTTCATGTGTAAATTCCCGAGACAAACCGAGTAGAAATACCGAGAACTTATGACCTCATTTCCGAAAACGTAGTGGCAGTTTCCGCAGTGGGGAAGTCAGAAACGCTGGCCGGAAGCAGGACGAGGAGACGCGCTCTCCAACAAGTAACGCCCGCCGAGGTCGCAGAGAAAGTATAAGTCCAGGGAAACCAATACCGGACTTCCGAGAGAGTCAGTCAAAGCCGCAGGAAGAAGCCAACTTAGTACAGCACGCCAACAAGAACCAGTCCATGGGCCTGAACCAGGGCCACCCAACTCACCATGCCTCAGCTACCAACGAAGACCACTCACCAAAAGCCGCAGTCACAGATAAGTAGAGAAACGTCTCCATTCAACAAACTTCCCCGACGCATAGTATTCAGCCCACCAGCCCTTCAGGCCTACGACTAGTAGGGGTGCTCAGTCTCGCCTGTGTGTGTAAATACCTATGTGACCTTCAGACCAATAAAATTACTGGTTTGTTAAATAACGGAGAATACGAGTATTTGTTTACCCCTAACACAACAACCTCAGGTGCCCTTAGTCTGCACCTAAATAATTTAACTATATAAACTACTGGTCACCATGCTGTATAACTCAGGTGGCCTAGTAGCGAATCTCTGAGTCTATTTTTTTTATCACACAAGTTCCTATCCACAACCGCATAATAATTACTTCCATTTGAGTACAGAAAAATGGTTTATTAGATATATCAGTAACTTATTATTTTATAGTTTTTTTCCATTTAGGAATATGCATCCCTCTTTCGATTTCGATTTCATATGTAATGATTAGGGCGACCTATTTTTCGCGCAAAGAGTACCGTACATGCTAGATTTCAATACCATATGGCATACTGGCAGTATTCCTTTGCTTATTGGCGGCGTGTCTCTGAGAGGAGACTTGTTCTTACTTTACTGGCCAATCAGAATTAAATTACTCTGATACTGCTCGTCTGTGATTCGCGGGCAGACACCTAAGAGTAATGATTTTGCATAATAAAATTACTTTGATTCACGTTCCATATTGATTCAATAATTAAAAGCTAAAAAAAATATAATTTATTTTCCTGAATACTGATTTCCATGTAATCCAGCTTCAAATATTCCTAGTTCATTAAATTCTAAAAGTATATACTCAGTTGTCTGGTAGTGACAGCAAGGTCGTAAATACATTTTTTTTTTATCGTCTGTATGAGTTGTATATTAAATTCAAATGAATTTACTAACGTAGTTTAATAATTCAGTGCCCGCAATAGAGTGAAATAAATTTTACACTTACTTAAGCTTACAAATCAATACATTTCTTATATGGTCTCAACAATCTTCTAGAAATCACAACCGGCCGGTATTAAACTAACACACACACTTACGCGGTTTTGCATATACATACCAACAACCACTCCGCTTTATTATAGTTTGCACTTAAAAAACANACACACACACTTACGCGGTTTTGCATATACATACCAACAACCACTCCGCTTTATTATAGTTTGCACTTAAAAAACAAAACACATTGGTCAGTTGAATGCGGCGTCCTTTACTATCTTTGTTAATAAATTCCATTATTATTCAATGTTACAAAAAAGTTACAAATAGGTATTCACAGATAATATAAAACAGAGCTGCATCTTATTTTTTTTATAACTTACAGTTTAATGTGCTATTAAATATTTTCTTCACAAAAAAAAAAAGAGACAAAAAATAGAAAAAAAATTGTTTAAAACAAAACTAAACTCAGAATATTACACAGTTAAAAAAACTTTAAATNGAGACAAAAAATAGAAAAAAAATTGTTTAAAACAAAACTAAACTCAGAATATTACACAGTTAAAAAAACTTTAAATGAATTAACGCACACATATTTAGACCGGAGTACTCCGAACATATGTTACATAGTTACCAAACTTATTTTATAAATTTTATTTAGGTCTATCAAATACGTTTCAGAAAAATAAGTCTTAGTAATTTTCTACAAACTGATGATGGTAATAAAATATTTGTAATAGTTATAGTTTCTTAAAAATTAATTTTGATTATTGTATGATTGTCAGGCTTATCCGCAAACATTTAATATGTTACAGAAAAATTAATATGATAGGTAACTTCATAATAATGATTGTAAAATATTATACTATAGAGATTACTAAACTATACAAAACACTGAATAGAACGGATATTATGGATTTAACACAAAAATGTGTTAATACTATAAATTAATTGTCAATTTTTTAAATAATGTATTAACGCTATACAGTAATTGTGGATATTTATTATGTTTATTGTGTTAGCTTTAAGTTAGCGCAAGACTCCATTCACCCTTCCCACACTTGGTATATATGAGGTCTAATGCCGCGGCACAACTATTTTTTTTTTACTTATTTTTAATATTATAATTATATTAATTTATGCCCTCCTACGTGCCAAACGTTAAACATATTCCATCCTAACAGGCATCGATAAATTATGCACTGATTTTTAAGACTGATAAATAGAGACCTGAAAAATTCGTGAGTTCAATGACCCGCAGGCTAGAGTCTACAGTCTTATGTACAAATATGCCGATATAAACTGCACATTGGTTGTCTGCTGTCACAGTGGAAGGTGGCAATTGCACACCGTTCTCCAGGAAATGTCGAACATTTTGTAGACTAATTACTAAAGTTTATATAAGTGCACGTGTTTTGAATTCTAGCTAGTCCCGAAATGAATCTTCGAATTCTTCAGGTCTCTACTGATAATGTAATTTATAATTTCATTAGGCCTATATTTATTAGCATTGAGTTGTAATAACCGTATTGTAACTTTCAGCATGTGCGTAATTATTTTTTTATTACTGGCGATGGGAATAGATTAATGCTGTACTCTATCCTTTCAATAACTTTGGTATTATCATTTAACATTTTATAATTCAAAATTCTTAATCTCTGATTAATTTAAACCACTCACTAGGGGTATTCAGATTTAGTTCCCGCGAAATAAGCAGACAGCAAGACTTCAAGAACAGACTGACGCGAGTCGCGGTGCCACCCGGAGTGGTCTGCCGCGGTCGCGTGGAAGAGTATTTGAACGCCTTAGCTAATGCCAAGGTCAGGGCCGCCGCACCTGACAGTTACACTCAGCAGAACACTACCCTGGCCGTTCACACGTAGCCACGGAAGAATTCACGACATTGGCAGCTCCGCTTACCTTAGTACAGTATCCTGTGAAAAATTAATAAGACTAAAATTGAAGTGCGTGAAATTTATGTAAGAATTTTTTTATTTAATTAATCTAGCATTATTCGTTTTTAAGTTGTACGCGTTCGATTAGTTAAAAAACAACTGTAGAGTTTGTTCATTTGCATTAAAAAAACATGGATTACAAATACACTGTGCAGTTAACTTGACAAATAAATAGCACGCAAGGTTTAAGCTGGATCTAAAATAGAAAATTAAGCAGGGTTTCATAAAAGTGCGAAGTAACCGTGAATTGCCTTTAGCTGCCAAACATAATAATTTGCATATTGTTACATGCTTCCTGCTCTGCCCGTCCCGCTCGAGCGAGCGAAGGAATGTGTTAAGGTCCAGCTAGTAATATGTGGAGCGCGCGGAGATTTACAACGGTGAGCCTCCCCTTGCACCAGATAAGCCTTTCGGGACTTCTGTGTTCCCGTTCTCGGGGGATTGAAATTATGAGGTTATCTTTGAAAGTAAGTCAAGTCTATCCTAAGTTAGAACTACATTTTACGGGGACAGAATGGAATGGCTTCCGCGACGAATGATGAAGCAGAGGTATCTCAACATAAGAGTCCATTGTGGGTGAATATTTTTCTAGGGGTAGCTGTTAGCCTAATTTTGCCCTACATGGCCCAGAACGAGTCTGTTCATACTATTCACATTTTCTCATGTTAAAATAAAAAAAATTGGCCTTTTTTTTTAGATTATTCAATTTTTTTTCCTTTAACAAATCTATGCACAATAATAACAAAGAAGGAGCAGAATATTACCCAGCATAAGTTACAGTCAATTATTTCAAAACGTGTGATTATAAACACTAAACACATTGACAAAAATCTAGAGATTTCTGGAAGCGGATATATAAAAACTAACAAACTGCAATCCTAGACAATATTTTTGGCTAACCTTGCCAGGAAATATTTTTCCAGCGTGATGCATTGCTGCCAATCTTTAAGTTTGTGACATAAGATATCGCGCTAAAGGAATTAATCATTCCGTAAAAATATTTGCTCACAAGTTAGGTAGAAACTGTTATTTAGGATTTCCCTTTCTTGATTTTCCCATATTGGCTTCCAGAAACCCGTAAACGTCAAATTAACGTGTCCAGCGTTTTTTCACATGACATTCCCTCTTATGTTATAATTTCCCTATGTTAGTATTGTGGTTCCCTCACTCTCTCCTCAATTTTTGTCTCTTCTTTTTTTCCCAGGTTTGCTTTTTTTCGGTGATCCATGTTATATTTTTTAAAATATGATTTTCAGAATAACTCTTTCACTAAAATTTTATTTAATTCTTCACTATTAAAATCCGCTCTTTTGCCTAAATCAATTTTCTCATCACACTAAATAAACAAGCATAGGTAAATGCTTTACAAGACAAAATTATTGTTCAACAGGTCTTGTGGATCACTTCTCCCGTGTGTTGGTTCTTTTTACATTTAGCAGTCGTTACACACGTTCCCTGTAAGTCCAAGAAGCCTAAACGTGAATCATCTATATTTGCGAATTCAATAACAGCCGTTTTGTTGGTCTTTGTATTTCCACTTACACCCGTTCTATCGGTCCGAAATTTACCGAACGGAAGCCTTCTTTATTATATAACATTCATTATTGGCTGGATGTCAACCAATAAGCGGTTGAGCTAATGTCTTATATTAAAACTCCTTTGCATCCATACAACGGTATTTTCAAGCG
This sequence comes from Clitarchus hookeri, assembly GCA_002778355.1. Taxonomy (NCBI): domain Eukaryota; kingdom Metazoa; phylum Arthropoda; class Insecta; order Phasmatodea; family Phasmatidae; genus Clitarchus; species Clitarchus hookeri. The sequence goes on from NQII01010702.1 coordinate 44,378, forward strand.
ATCTTGAAATTCTTTATTTATTACGTTGTAATGACGTTATATTTACGAGCTTTAAAAACAAAACTCAAAAATATACAATATATTATCATTATTTATTTCTCAATAACAAAGCAATATTATTATAATAGGATAAACAGAGCTGTGTGGGACATATTCCACAAAGAGTAAAGGAATGCAAAGCCCCGTACACGCCATTCATAATTCTGAACTTAATTCCGAGCACTAACTTTCACTAGTTGCATTACGAAGTTTGAACAGCAACTGTTATAATAACAGCGATATTTACGCACTCAATTTGACACGTAGACCCTGTGCCCTATTCTCCATCGCAGTCTCTGTACGTGTGTGTGCGCATCTTTCTGGAACAAATTTTTTTTTTGTCGTTTGTCTTGATAGTCGCAGAACTGCGATAATAAGGATCAGCGCATTTTCGTTCCACATTTAATAGTCTTATTCATATTAGAGAGCTTGTGGTTTTTATTCTTTTTCTACAATACGACATGCAAAGTATCGATTTGTTTGGTCGTTTCTACACCGAAGTTTCTACGATTTAAACAGTGGAAGTGCAAAGGCTCGATCGCGGGGTTGACACAGAATCTTGCTTTGATTTTCCTTCCTAACTGAATTAGTTCAATATCTACTGTTATGATCCACCAAGTGAGTCAGCGAGCGACGGAGAGAGAAACAGAAATTAAAATTTAACGTCTGGGAAACGGAATTTACCACGGTCATCTTTGTCGCCTGTTACAAATACATTAGCACCTTACTTTTTCTTGGGCGATGGGGCGTTCGCAATCAGCGAACATGTATTGAAACCATTTCCCCAAAAAAATATGACAACGAAAAGAGTATTTTTAGCTATAGGTTATGACGGGTGAGAAGAGTTGTGGAGAACGTGTTTGCTATACTGTCAACACGGCAGTGCCGGACTAGCCACGTAGCAAGTGTTAGCAAATGCCACGGGCCCCGCGCCTCAGGGCCATCGCTCCTTCCTTCAATAACATTATCTTATCAAGTAGGTAAGATATGGTATACCACCCACCGTCCAATGGAAAAACGTAGTAGTTATTTAAAAAGTCAGCGCTGGTCACACCATATACATTTTACGATTATATTATGTTGCACGTTGTCAACACCACACTACTTAGAGGGGAATCCCCTTATATTGTTTTCCAGCTGTCTGCTGTTTGTTTAACACGACCATTTGGAATAGTTTCCTATTCATACCAATAAGAAAGCAAATAATGGACATTAAATTTTATAAGTCTACTATTACAGTCAGTCGTTCCTCCAATGTTAAATTTATTTTCCTTTTCTTTTGTTTGATACGAGCTATCTAAAGTGGAGGTTGTATTTTTTGTTTTCGGACAATTTTTTTTTACATTGATTTGGCAGTTTCGCGGTTCTTACGTTTATTTTTTGTTTTGGTTTTTGTTTGCAGATCACTGTGGGCTAATACAATATCAATGTATAATTCTACTGTCTTACAACAGTAAAATAACGTAAGCTATTTATTTTGTTCATAATATACTGCATAAATTTAAAAAACAATACATATTTTAGGGTCGTAACTCAAAAGGGCGATGGGAATTCATTATTATACGGTTTTATTCGGCTTCACAAACTTCACAATTTACAATCAAGTGCACGTCAAGTTTGACGTACTCTTTACTGAACTTACCTAATTTTTTTTGTTTGTTTTAAATTTCGTAATCAAAATTTTACCCATTTCGCGTTAACTAATTGAGCTCAAATTTTGTAAGCAGGTATATTTCTGGTGACAATATAATATTATGATAACTTCTGGATCCAACTCCTCAGCCCTGATGCTGGAGGGATGCTGCCCGCAAAAATTATAACAGAGTAGACCGGCTGGTTTTAAATTACAATTATTTCATGTGGAGAAATTTAATCACTAGTGTTTAGGTTACTCCTCAGTCATGATTTTATTTTGTAATTTTTTTTCTATTTTATATACAGATCGATATTGAGCAGCAGACCTAGAGATACGAGCAGACACTATGCTTCTGGAAGTGCAAAGCGTAAAGCAAAATATGAAAAAGAATAAAATAACCAATCTATTATATCAAAGACAAGCTGTCTGAGTTTTTTTAATGTTCATAGTAAATACATGTACTGTTTTATTTTATATCGGAAACTTTAATGTCTAAAGCAAACCACGGGCCTCTTGTTCGCATTTGCTACAGGCCCCGCGCTGGCTTAATCCGACACTGAAACCACACAGTTAAGGAAATGATAAAACAGCAAATCACTTTCTTGATGATGTCACCAGAAGCATTTCCTGGAATACTAACTCAGACCAGAACACTGCACAACTTTTGTGTCCGTCTTGGCAGTTTACACATCTCGTCAAGTAAAGTATTCTGTCGAGCCATTGCCTAACTGTGGCATTTTATTTAGAATAGTAATGTCACGGAGCATACAAGCAGAACAAACATTACAATCTGATGTACGGTGAAAGGATTTGTGTGACGCAATGTCCCCGTGCTTCCTATGAAACACGGTCCGGTGCCACAGATGACTAGCATCGTTCAACCACATGTTAACACTGCACAAATGCTTGACGTCACCACACGGGGTGTGTGCAAGACCGACGTCACAGGCCAGCTATGCTGCCGTTCCTCCTGTAGTCGGCGTTGGCGTATATCTTGCCGTCTTGTCGCGAGATGGCGGTAACAGTGGATCCAGCAGTTTCCAGGCGCGTCATCTGGTGTCCTAGTTGCTGGAGACCCATTACGTATTGCTGCAAAGAAGAGCAGGGTTTCCACACCATGAAAC
>NQII01010703.1:0-33925 GCA_002778355.1 Clitarchus hookeri
CTCCGAAGGAGGGGTTCTACTCCAGATGAGGACATATACTTCCTTATAATTCGCTGCGTGTTGTGATGTGAGATCTTCTTGCTTCTTTGTTAATAGGTTTTTTACAAAAGCTAGAAGTCGCTATCATCCAGAATACTCAGAAGCAATTGTGACTTTGTTCGGTTTACATTCATCAGTGTTCAAGTATTGTACAACTCAAAACATACCACATTGTTTAAGTATATCAGCATTATCCATTAATACCACACCATGGGTCAGCCCGCGGAACCAGCAGGTGCAATATCCTTGGGTAAGGAAGGTACCTGGTTAAAATTTGTTTTGTTGTAAGAGTAGAGTGGTTAGTATATACATACAGTTTATTGGTTTCATATGGGGCTGCAATGGCAGTGTTCTCTCCTTTTGAGACTGATATCAAAGACAATGAGTAAGGATAGAACAACCACGAACAACCTATCCGGAACAACCTTAGAGAAGACATGACGTGAGAAGGAACCACTTCTTACTTCACATTTTTTTTTTTTTAAAGTACAAGTGTAGGACAGGAACCAAATTTGTCTACATTCTTTGATGGAGAAGGTATAAATTATTTCCCGGTGGGATACAACTGCCGTGGTTACTCCTTTGTGTTTCGTTACAATGAAAACATTTTAGGCAATGAATGCGTTTGGTAGTACCTTGGAGAAGACATTATTTTGCGACATGCACTCAAAGATGATAACATTTTACGATCGAGAACAGGCACCATATCTATCTACATGCACCCATACCTTAATGAAGGGTGAAGGTGAGCAGGAACCACATCTGAGTTCACCTAATGGAGGGCTATAACCATTGCCACTCCTCCATGTGTGAGCAGGAACCACGTCTATCTTCTCCTCCTGGTAGGAATTACTTGTGTGTTTGAAAACATGTAATGACCTACCACAGCATCGCATAAGTGCCCGTCCCAAAGCAGGTGTGAGTCCCAATAGGTGACAGCATGGTAACTGGCCTGGTGAGTCCAACACACCAGCCTCGGGGCATGAGTCCTCTGTAGACGATTCGCGTCCCAACACTGAGCTTACAGACCCAGGAAAGAACCACAAAACGTTTTCGGTAATGTAATCCGTTAGGGTCTGTTTGGTCTGAGTCGGTATCAAGTCTGACCTCCTTGTATGATATTTGTATAACCTTAAGGCTAAAGGGACGTTGAGATGAGCAGGAACCAAATCTAAAGTCACCTTATGGAGAGCTTAAACCATTGCCACACCTCCATGGTGTGCTCATGTCGCATATCATGGCACGTTAGCATCACCTTCCCTCTGCATTTATACGGGCTTGGGACCAGCAACATCACTGCATGTGAACCATGCTAACATACAGTGATGCAGGCGGCAATACGGGGGATGAATGAAGTGTTGTAATGTGTTTTCCTTTGTGGGCAAGTGAACATTTAATACTTTGTGTACGTGATGTAAGAAGAGAGTGTATTCCGTCGTGGAAATGGGGAAATATATATGTACCCACCTTTTGTAGAAAATTAAGCGGCAGTGTTGAGGACCCTTCCACTTGTCGTTGGCCAACACACAGAAGAGGCGACGGACTTGATCGAAATCAAGTCTTCAGCAAATGGTGTGCCATTGGGGAGGTCAAAGCGTTGGATGTAGAGTAACAGAAAAGAACTGGTTAATTTGCCTGGAGAAGGCGGACAGAAGGAGAAGTTATTATTTGAAGAATAGGTGTTATTTTAATGATAGGATATATTTGTTTTATAAGATGAAAAATTGGTTTGTTTTAGGATAGGTTAGGCCAGAATATTCGGTTACACCACATTCAGAGTGAATGTTTTGTTATTATGATGTTTTTGCAGGACGATGCCTGATTATAGTTTAGGCAGTACCGACACAAAGTCGAAGCTCTTAGCACGTTACAGTGCGACATACAGCTGTCCGTGGCTGAACACTGGATGTGGAAGGTAAATCCCTATGCTGTCCAATGTCTGAACTTGACTTTTATTTATCGTAATAAAAAATGCCAAGCGGACAGGAAACTGTCTGCGACTGAAAGAAAAAGGAAATTTAGCCTGGAAGATAACAGTTTAATTCTGGTAATGTAGTCCCTGTCGCCCTTGTAATACCCAGTGATGATATTTGCATCAGTGACATAATCGGACATGTTGACTACCAACAACCTAGTCCCATTACAGAGTCCGTGCTTGATGACAAGGTTTCTTATTAACATAAAGCAGCAACCAACTGCGAGAGTGAGTGTATCTTGCGGTAAAGAAGACACAATCAGAGAGTTGAGAAACTCAACGGGGACACTCATGGAATCGCCTTCGCTTTCCTCCAGCTGGTCTTGGCTGAGGAATGTTCTGCTCTCTCCACTCAGGTGGGACACCATGATGGCAATGATGTCATCTACATCTTCGTTTCTCGGACAGAGGATCGCTCTTGCTCTTATGACCTGCAATGATAAAAGCACACACATGTTTTAGCAACAGGAACCACTCTGTCAATGAAAAAAAAATAGTATAAACATTTGGACACCATTGAAAACCCCCTCAGTTAGCACCTCATGTCCAAAGATGTGGCTGCAGATGTCACCGTTTAGGGAAAGCACTAAGATCTGTGGTAGCTGCACGTAGCTATCGGGCAGGCCAGAGATGGGCGGAAGTGTCCCCTCACCGATTTGCAGCAGGAACTGCTGGAACTCCTCTTGCTCTTGGTTGACACTCATGTTGTTCTTGAGGCGCAGCTGTCTGAAAAATAGCAACAGTGGGGAATTTTTCAGGCAGGCATTCACTTGGTCTGCGAGGCCTCCGTGGCTCACCAAAGGTAGAACTTGGCAGAAGTCACCTCCGAGGAGCAAGACCTTCCCTCCGAACTTGGTGCGATCGTTATGGATAACGTATCTTAAGAGTCTGTCAACACAGTGCAGTGCCTCCTTCGGAGACATGGGTGCCTCGTCCCATATAATGAGGCTGCAGTTTCTTAATAGCTCGGCCTATGGCGATTGTGCCAAGTTTCCACACACGGACCCATGGATGACCGATACAGGTAGTTTGAAAAGTGCATGTGAAATGCTTCCTCCTGACAACAGTATTGAAGTTGTGCCTGTCCAAGTAACAGGGCATACAACTTTGTTTTCTGCCAGCAGGCTATGTATGATGCAGCTGTATAGGAAAGTTTTCTCCGAGCCTCCATGGCCATCTACGAAGAAAACTCTGCACTGGGGTTCATCACCACCATCAGCAGCAGCAACTACAGCCATCACATCGCCAAAGGCAACTGCGTGGTCGGCATTCAGAACAGAACGCATGCGTTCACCTTCATTGTGTTTTGTTTCAAATTCAAATTGTGGCAGGTGGTGTACACGGCAGAAATCGGGGCATGGAAGACCGAAATCGGAGAGTGATTTGTTAAACACACCCAGCCTGAACTGAATGTGGATGAGTGCTCTATTTTCAGAAGCCTCTACATTGTCAGATGTGACATTGAGCAGATATGGTTTACGGTTGTTAAACATTAGCAGTGGGTCTGCTATGATGCAGTGAATAATAATGTGGGTGATAAAATCTTTCAAGCGCTCAGGAACGCTCCACCTTGCAGCTTCGTGCATGGTGACCTGGTATATGTCGTCTCTGTCCAGCTGTAGCATGTTGTGTCATGCCAACTTGTAGGTTGGATGTACAATAAACCGCACATTACAGAGGTCGTTGAAGTAGGTGGGGCCTCTTACTTTGTGCAGATGCAGCCTAATGCAAGGTAGCTCCTCGTTCGCCTGAGGGCTTACTTGATGAATTTGAGAAATTGTATTGAATCCATCCTTCTCTCTTGCCTTACAGATATGCTGCTTCTCGATGTAACAGAAGTGGCTTGGATACTGGACATATGTCAGGTGTAGTGGACTCTGCATTGCCCCACACTCACCGCCACCAAGGTGGGCATGCAACTTGTGCCCAGAGTTACATAGAAAGAATGCTGTGAGGTGCGTGTGCTTGTCACGCGTCCTCTCCAATTCGCCAAATTCATCATTGTTGGCAATGAAAACTGATTGCCTGTTCTCAAGATGAATGTTGAGCCTAAACACAATGATGTTCTTGTATGCCATTTTGTACGACAATAAACGCCAGCATGCTTCTGGTGAACTGACGAACCTGCAATCAAGGTAAGATGTCACCTCGTCATGGACAATGTCTCCGACTTGCAGAACTGCAGAGTCGTGTCCTTTATGGATGTATCTTTATATGTCCTTTTTGAACACACTTCAACGTTAGTGTAGCACTGATACTTCAATAGCAGATATGGGTTTTAAGATACGACCTGCCTGTTGTCGTACACCTTGGCGCCTATGGTAGAAGAAGCGGCATTGTCCGGACTTTTGTATTGGACAAAGCCACAGTAGTGGACTACGGTCTCTGCCATCTCCAACTTTTCGCCTTTAGATAAAATGAGCAGGATGTGAGCGTGGGCCAGTTCCCATTTCTGAAATTCATATGTATAGGTGAAGGCATCCACCTTGACAAATACTTGCTTTTTGTGGATCATATCTATTAAAGCATCAAGTATACATTTGAATACTCGGCATACAGCATAAGGACGATGACATGCCTGCTGGCATCCCTCCAGCGAGAGCATAATCTCCAGCCACTTCGGATTGCAAGTAAAAGGATTGAACATATCTGGTCTGCCAAAGTGGCGCATGATAGCTACCGAGTGCTGATAGCATTGATTAATGTGTCTTTGCGAACCATTGAAAGATAAAGGAAGTATCACAACTTTGCCCACTCTGACATGACCAGCATCAGCATTCCTCTGCACGTGCTCGTGAAGACCCAGGTATCTCTCAACTCTGAGCTTCTCTTGGTTGTGACTTATGTACCATATCCCAAGGCTTCCACCTACAGTTACCATCAACGACAAAATGTTGGAACAGATTACCAGAATGTTGCAGGGTTTAAAACAAGCGCCTCTGCATTATGCAATATGCATAGAACTGATTGCAGGTTACTGTGTTGCGAGTCGTGCTCATAATGAAAGAGTGACCGATGCCACAGGTGTACCCATGTGCTCTGTTTGGGAAGAGGAGAGGGTNGCCGATGCCACAGGTGTACCCATGTGCTCTGTTTGGGAAGAGGAGAGGGTAATTTATCGGGTGTGCCAAGGCATTGAGGTAACTTATTGCCTTCACCGGCCTATCTTCACAATAAATCCTGATATTGTGTCGTAAGGTTGGGACAAAACCAACAAAAATCGCTGCTACCCCATTTACAGCAACAGGAAGGTTGTATATGTTGGGATCCTTGTTCTGGCCCGGCTTGATCGTTAAGGTGACTTACCTCAAAGAGCGACCCAGCCGCCTTGACTCCTCTCCCNATCCTTGTTCTGGCCCGGCTTGATCGTTAAGGTGACTTACCTCAAAGAGCGACCCAGCCGCCTTGACTCCTCTCCCTCCGACACCATCACCAGATGCATCGACTTGTGTATCTGCGCCAAAAGATTGATCTTACCAAGAAGATGTTCCAGCATCTCCAAAATCGCATACTGGCAAGGTTTGTGCTGACACACCAGGGCAGCAATCGCTACATCCGCATCGATAAAGTAAAGTTTATTATACCGAGGGTCTGTGCCCTCTACTGGACATGCAGCCCCACAGGTGAGATAATGCACTTGTCTATGAATTTGAAATGTAAACACAGATCGGCTAGGTGATTCAACGAAGCCGTCTGCACAGAATGATGCGAACGATAATGCTGCAATGTAGTACCTGATGAAATCTCTGTAATCAGTACTCTCAACTGAATCCCCCATGAGAAGTTCCGGTATAACAGCATCACACTCACCGAAAGGAGGTAGAACGATCTTGCCCCTCATGCAACACATGGTGATCCCGCCATCGCGTTTTATTCCTTCACTTGCAAGGAGTGCGCCACAGGGCCTTCACTCATTAAATATCTGACCCATGTCATGTGTCTCGACAGCAACTGGCCCACCACTGCTGGCAGCATGGTAGTGCCTTGAATGATACGTTCTTAGTCTCGCCCTTGTAATAGCCACCTGTTCCTCTTGGAGGATGAGCACAGGTGCATTTTCCTCTTCGTAAAGGGGCCCCAGCTAACCCTTGGTTGTTTCGTCATACAACAGGATTGACTATGTTAAGATGTTTGTGTCAGAAGGTACAACCACAGGTGGTATAGAAGAATGGGAATGTCCAGCATCAGAGGCTACACGCGACCGTGTTTTTCGCCTTCCCTTGTTTGCACAATAGATGGATCAGTGCCATGGGAAAGCCCTGCCACTGTGCTATTATGAAATATTGTAGGAGGTCCCATTCCTCGGATGGGTGTTCGTGTTTTTGCCTTCCCCTTGTTTGCACAACAGGTGTATCAGAGTCGTGGGAAGGACCTGCCACTTGGCTGTCGTGGAATATTGCTGGAGGTCACTCTCTTCGGACGAGTGTTGACGTCCTCACAGGTATTGACATCTGAGATATTTCAGACTGAGATCCACAGGACACACTGTCTGATTGCTGAGACATATGTTCTCTTGACGAACGCTTGATGTGTCGATTCTTATCATTTTGTGACAGTGTGGCTGCACTTTTCCACTTCTTAACATTTGGCATCGTAACACGAATGACCAAATTACCAATTCTCATAGTCAATGTTCACACACTCGACTTCATAAATTTTAATTTCGCAAAGTGAATGTTCACAGAAACAGGGATTGTCACCTACGATTGTACAGATTCAGATGGACCTGACCCACTGTCTGATGGTTCAGAACACTCTGCTCTTGACAAACGCTTATTGATGCACTTATTTTCCTTTTGAGACGAAGTGGCAGGACTCCGCCACTTCTTTATATTAGGCATCGCATTGCGATTGTCCAAGTAACACTCGCAAAAGCCACACAATTTCAAAATTCACGAACAAAGATTTTAGCGGACATACCCAACTATGCCGCATCTGTAACAAAAAGAAAGCCATCAGTAGCATATGACACAGCAAAATGACCACATGCATGTAACACATCCAACCTTGGAGGGTGGGCGTAACCACAGATGCACTCTCCACACATCTGACACTTCTTGTTTACATGGACGTAGGCCAACACCACATCCACACCCATCCATAAGGCCCGTACCGAAACTCGGAGTTTGACAGCACCCCATTCACAGATCTGACACTTCTTGTTTACATGGACATAGGCCAGCACCACAGCCATGCCCATGCATAAGGCCCGTACCGAACCTCGAAGGGTGGTCTTCACCTAAGATGCACCCTCCATGCGTAATATGTAGCCAAGGCTGGTAGGGGATCATCACCAAAGCCACCCCTATGTGTAATGCTCCATTAGAACCATGGAGGGTGACAACCGACATGGGCACACCCTCCGGTACGTCCGTATATGGCTGGAACTTTATTACCACAAGTACACCCTTTTGTAAGGGTTCCATCGGAGCCATGGAGGATGACCACCCCCAGGGGCACATCCTCCACATAGCATAGCACATACCTATTGATGTGCTTGATATGTACGCCCACACATCAAACACACCCTCTCTTCATTTATCCGGACTTGAGACTGGCAACATCACATATGTGACCACATGTGATGCAGGCTGCATTAAAAACATCCCATCGAGGCGTAGAAGAGCGGTGGTTGCAATTTTGTCCCAAACCACTAGGTGCAATGATACACCGTGATCTCCGTCACGTTATATATCATTCCCGCTTCAATTTCCCAAACCAAATATCCAAAAGGACTTAACCATATTACCTCCCTCAAATCCCATAGGTATCGGACACAAAACTTTTATTCCCAGGGACATAAAACCAAATAGATCTCCCAACCACCCTCAGGTGTGCAGATTTTATTCTAAAAGGGCCTAAGTAAGTTACCTTATACAAATACCATCACCAAAAGTCAACAATTGATTCTCCCAGGACCCTTAACAGATTACCCCTCTCTGTCAAACGGCCGAGGGAGGGTCCAAAAACCGCAGCCCTCTCTCAAATCCCACAGCAATTGACAGAGAATTGTGGGTTCAAGAGCCGAAAAACTTAAATACCCACCTTTTCTCAGCGGTACCGACATTTTTCCAAAAGGGCATAACTGACCCAACGGCCTAAGGAAGGTTCAAAGACAACAGCCCTCACTCAAATCCAAACGCAATCGGCCGAAAACTGTGGATTCAAGAGCCTAAAAAAATTAATGCCCCCCCCCCTTCCCAGGCCACTCAGGGGTACCAAAATTTTTCCAAAAAGGCATAACTGATCCAACGGCCGAGATAAGGTCCAAATAAAACAGCCCTCCCTCAAATCCCACCGCAATTGGCCGAAAACTGTGGCTTCAAGAGGCCAAAAACATTCATCCCCCCACCCCCTCAGGGGACAGAAATTTTTACGAAAGGGCATAACTCACCAAATGGCCGAGGGAAGGACCAAAGATACAGCCCTCCCTCAAATCATGGCGAAATCGACCGAAAACTGCGACTTCCAGCACCGACCAAAGTTCAAAGCCACCCCTCTGGTCGCAGCATCTCCTCCCTGGGAGGTTGATGGTTGTGCTCGGTCCCTGTGAAAAGGGGGGGGGGGATCGAAACTCTTAGTGAAAAAACTACAGATTCAAGCGAATGGTCTGTTTCAGAAACATACTGAGAAAAATATGACGTATTTGGTTATCCGGACATGCTACACGAATTGGAGCAGCTAAAAACGTATTTGTATAAAATCAGTGTTGGTCGCGTGGTTTCCATCGTGGCGCATGCAGAAGAGCTTCATCGCTGGATGAATGCTGTTTTGTCTTTCTCCTCATGCGACTTGGGCAACGTATTTACTGTTCGTTTTCTTTGTGATCTTCGTTTGCCGACTAACCCCTTCAAAACCTACACCAAACACAGTGTCTGAAGTTGTTTCTCAGATATCAAGCAGGATCAATTTTTCACGCTCATGGAAAAGACACTTTAGGACTTTTCCTTATCTCCATCATCATATTTATCATAATGTCTAACAATGTCTATATATGGCTGATTCAATAATTACATGTTTGAGCCTCAGTACCTTAAAGATACTGACACTCTGAAAGAGATGTTGCTGTTCCTTCCGATCTTGAAATACGCGGAGATTTGCTGCGACAACCCTCATTCCAACCTGATGAGGAAAATTACGCCGGTCGTCTGCAACCCAAGCTGAAATGGCTACGTATATACGAAAGCACCAGATCTTTTAAAGATTTCTGACTTTTATTAGTTTATTATCCCTGCTCAGTNAAGCTGAAATGGCTACGTATATACGAAAGCACCAGATCTTTTAAAGATTTCTGACTTTTATTAGTTTATTATCCCTGCTCAGTGGAGAAAACTAAACATTTCTACAGACTGGATCACGAACAAGGTGCGTCGTAGCCAAGAGGATGGAATATTTTACTGAACACTCTGTATATCGAGTACAGAATAATTTGCCGCCCAGGAAGCAGAACGCCAGGGAACGTGGCTCTGATTGTATTATAGAAAGGGAGAATTAATTTGGTTTTACCGGACACCACGTACCGATTAACTCTGGGAAATCACAACAGACGGAAAATGATTGCAAATTTCATGCAAATCACAGCCTCCCTCTTGCGAGATGTTAACACAATGCCCGTTCCGAAATCTGCATGGAACTATATCGCTAAGCCTTATCGTAAGAAACATGGATTCGGAATGGGTATACATCAGTTATGCAATCGTCAAACCTATGTATCACTTGATGGAAAAATGGTGAAAATAACTTCGTCCTAACAACATAATAAATTGGCGACAATATCATGTTGCTCATCCACGCCATCTTGTCATGCGATGCATAGATAGCCAGTGAGGCAATGCAATCCAATCTAAAACCACCACCATTTTCCAAACAGAACATTGGCTTCCACCCACGCACTTGCATTTCCAAGTTTCATCACAGAGATATCGACAAAGACATGAACTGCAATGTTGCCGTGTCTTCACTAGTCAATACCGTCGACATAGGCCAAGTCAGTGACATGCACGATGGGTATAAGCGTGATAATTTCAGAAATGTGAAAATATTTTTGGAAAAACGATATTAGGAAAGGTGTGCTCTTTGACTCTGCTGCTATGTCAAGTTCTAAGGCTGTTATGTTGAGAATATATCAGTGGCAATACGAGAAACTTTAAATATGTATTTTATTCTCAGCGAATATGCGTCAGTGAATATTATTTGACAAGGTAATTTAAGGTGTGACGAACATATTTACCAGGCACAAATAAAGAAACTATAGTCTTTGGACTGCACCATTCTAGGAAATCTGATTGCGTTTGTGATTGGCAACGGAAACGCAATAAGAATAATCATCACGAGAAAAGGCAGGTATTTTCCGAGTGAATTNTTGCGTTTGTGATTGGCAACGGAAACGCAATAAGAATAATCATCACGAGAAAAGGCAGGTATTTTCCGAGTGAATTTCAAAAAGTATGTGCTTCTTGTGAGGAGTATACCTTGGCTGCAGAATGGTATCATATAATCAGAAAGTAAAACAACTATGTTTTTTCTCGTTAGTGGGCAACCAAGCAATGTCAATCATTATAAGAAATACCTGTGTAAGTACCCTCTTTAAGCCATCTACCATTGTTAATGTGGATTGCTGTGAAAAAATACACTTTTCTTCTCTCAAGGGAATATCCATTGACAGCAAATTCTTTAAATATCCATACGATACTGCAATAGTGACGATTGCACAGGGCATTTGACCGTCCGCAGCTGTCTTTTTTCTTAGACAGAGCCCAATTAAGAATATAATATCAGGAAGTGAAATAAAAACGTCATTATATTCGTGGAATATACAATTTCGAAAACATAGTAAATAGAGGTAACATTTACCAATCGTTCATTGAATATGGTGTAAGAGTACATGTCACACCATATGGCGAGGGATAACGACTGTGCATCTGCGTAGGTACTCTGCGCTCTGTTTAGGAACAGGCAAATGATGAAAGATAATAATTCCCCTTTCTCATTTATGGTGAAACAGGCTGAAGCTCCTGTATAAATGAAGGGAATCTGTGTTACTAAGATGCAATGTCTTAGAATGTTGTGATCGTGTGTATAAAGCACAAATTTTGAAGTATCATTCCTGATTTTGGGCCTCTTCCACCGACATGCACATTGAAATATATTACTTTTATTCCAATCGCGTCAGTGCTGTTATCTTTGCCAGATACAATTTCGTCAGTGCACCTCCAAGTTGTCTTAAGTCTAAATTTTATCCAGTACCATTAACCAGCTAATATTAACATGTCCTTTTAGCGGGAAGAAAACATTGGGTAATATATGGGAGGTACAGGACACTAGCAGCATTTGACATTTAATGTGAGCTTCACTGAAGAAATTGTTTTGTGGGGACCAAAAGTTATGTTTTGGCTCAAAACTTATTTAATTTTTTTGTAATAGTTATTACAAAAAAATTTGTGGATTCATAATAGTTGCATTGTCATCTCAGTAATAGATGAAATTTACAAAAAACTTTTTTTGTTCACCAGAAAATACAGTGTGTTGATAGGCAGTATAGTATAAGCCTGATGCAACAAATATTTTAAGTTGCAAACAGAATAATTTTTATATACTTCAAAGGAGTTTTGTGGGTTGCAGAATTTGGTATGTATGGTTAAACGTATGTTAGACTGTAGGATCGCGTAAAGAATAAGCCAAAGTTTTTTTTTTTAAGGTAATAAAATTGCCTGGTGTCATTTCGGTTAAATATTAGCCACCGAAATAGAGATGGCTGGACCGGTAATCAAATCCGTGTCCTCTTAAGTGCGAGCTTACTGGGTTACCATTGTGAACTTCGGTCGGTTTTGAGGGTAAGCATGCACATCACACAGTTATATAATATGGTACATCCACAATGACTTGAACACTTCATCGCATGTAAATTTATTCTCCGGAATAATTTATGAACAATGTCATATTTCGTTTTAGAGGCTGACGGTAATGTAAATGGAGTAATAGACACCAACAAAGTCGTCGTGAATGTGACAATTTATTTAATACGTCTTTATGATTTCATTTAGTAAAACTACCGCAATGCACATAATGAGAAATGTATATTTTTTTGTTTTTCTTTGCATAATAAATTATAACGTTATCAAAAGATTAATAATGGTTAAAATTATCATCCAATAATAACTACAAGTAATGTATATCCGCTGTTAGATAATAAGTTGAGCGGAGAACAGGTTCGAGGAACTGCAAGAAATTGTACTGTTATCTGTGCGAGTCCAAAAGTAATATTCTTATACATCTCCGCGATATTATTTAATAAGTAAGAATATTTTGTTTGTCTTCATTAAAATACTATAAAATTAATAAATTGTGGAGCTGCGTATTTGAGCGCGTAGGTTACATACAATGTGTTGTGTATTATTACTGAAGATGTTGCCTCTACAATAATATTTTTATTTCACTTTTCACAAGATATCATATTTCATAAAATAAAATTGAATTATTAGTGAAAAAAATTTAATTTTGAGGTGATTATAGAAACTTATATAAGTTGGGCGCACATCGATCTAACAGACAAGAAGACGAAAATAAATCATTCCAATAGAAACAGTCCTAAAGTAATATATATATCAAAGCTACAGTATTTGTATGTATAGAATTAAAATTGCTTTTTATTCCGACAGGTCTATCCAGACACGCAGGAAAATTTGCTTCGCCTCATTGGATAGCAACACGCCTGATGGTCGTCCTCCAATCTACTTTCCGTAAACTTGTAAGTAGGCCATCCAGCAACAAATAAATATTCTAGAGCACGTAGAAAACAACCAGACTAAACGACCAATCCAGAGCCTCGCCTTTGCCAGTTAGCCAGCGGGTACTTTCACGTCAAAGAAAGAAACCACGCAGTTTCACTTCTGTATACTTGTTTGTTCCATTTGAGCACTGTAAACTACTGGACTAGGACACTGGAGGCGTTCTTGCAGGCAGAACTCCTGACTTCGGCAAACAGCTGGCCATCGCAATCTTGCCTCGGCTAAAAGCTATATCCACACCATCGTCGATGGAAGTTGCGGGAGCTTCTGTATGAAAGTTACTTCAACAGTAATTTCCTGTTATCTGTGAGCCACCTGTAACTAAACTAGATGTTAATGTTATATACTGTTATGCTATTCATGTAAATATAACAAAATGTACGTTTGTAAAACATTACTTTCTTGCTGTTTATGTTGCGGCAAAACTAATTTTGTGTTCATTTTATGTTAATATTTACGTAAAAAATTTCTTGTAATTTATAATTTTTAAAATATATTGGTTGGTTGGGCATTTCTTTAATGTCGGAGTAACACAATTTTTTTTTGCCCTTCCATTTTATTTCATTTAAAAACAATATTTGGTTCCGTCACAAAAAATTACTTGCATTATGGTAATGCAATACTTTTAAATGGTTTATATTACTCTCTTTGTCACAACGTTATTTATTTTACTAAAAAATATACAAAAAATTAATAATTAGTAATTATTTTGGTTTCAAAATAAGACCTTTTGTCTGCCACTCCTTTATTTTCCAGTTGCACGGCGGAAAAACTGGTGCAAAGCCCTCTTCACGAGGAGACGATGGGAAGTCTTAGATTTGTAACATAAAGGACGCTAGTGTCAGTAAAGAGCTAGATAATAAACCATAAAGCTTATGAACACCATTCCACTGCCTTCCGGCCTTTTTATGATTTGCGTGTCACAGATTATTTTCGATTTTATCAGTATTCGGCAATATGCATCACTTGGCACAGATACACTGAAAATTTTGTATTTTATTGTTGAAGTGTACACGGGTTAATAGGTTGGATGAAGATTATGAATAGTGTATGAAATTTAAACACAATCTAACAAATCGTTTGGGTTCAATTTCTTAAACGAAACAAGAATTTTAACTTAATGATACAGTTAAACTAATAGTGAAACAGAAATGGAAACATTGTTA
The DNA here is from genome assembly GCA_002778355.1 of Clitarchus hookeri. Taxonomy (NCBI): domain Eukaryota; kingdom Metazoa; phylum Arthropoda; class Insecta; order Phasmatodea; family Phasmatidae; genus Clitarchus; species Clitarchus hookeri. The sequence continues at coordinate 13,968 of NQII01010703.1, forward strand.
TAAAACATTTTAAACTTGTAATATATATATTTTTAAGTATTCCTTTCCTTGATGTATTTTCTACAACATAACTAATCAAAATATTAAATTATCAAAACAAAATAAATTCAGCTGCAGTTTGACGAAGCTGATGCGGTGAAATGGAAAACCGATTGCCGTACTCTATAGGTACATTAAAACAATACGTTAATGAATTTAAAGAAGAGGTTGAAAAAACAACAGTCAGGTAACTATCACAGGGCTTAAGTTATTTCTTTTGAATTAAATTAAACACAGTTTAGCATTTGTTTGGTATAATATGCTATTTTATTATCATGATCATTTACTCGTAAAATTTTCGCTCTCTGATTTTGCTCACTAAATTTCATGCTAAGTAAATTTGAATAGCCATAAAATTTTTCGATTTGCTTAAATATTGTTATGTCTTCGGCAGTGAATTATATAAATAAGCATTAAAAATCTTACACATTAACATGTAACTGAACATCGTTTACGAACAGTAAGTTTAAAAATACGTTTATATCATTCAAAATTGTAAGCTCAGTACTTTGAAATATTACAACAAAGTCATTAATATCGAATCTAGCATGCTGTGTACAAAAATATTTCCTCTAGTATAGTTTCACATAGCACATAGATTCCCGTTTATGACAAAAATTTACAAAATTTCAATAATTAGTTCGCGAAATGTTTTATAATCTACGTCAATCCTTTTCTTCTTACAACGATTATAAGTAAGGTATAATATTACATTATTTAAGTTTTTCTTCCATCTTCATCTATGTTCATTGATCAAATGCATTTTGTTATTTCTGCTAGGAACACTGTTGTGCTTGAAAGTGCGCTAACTAATAGAATGCTGATATAATATTCCAGGTGTTGCCAATCAAGTGGATTTGTTTCAACACTTACGATTAGTTTCTTCTTTTCAGTTTCAATATTAATCTCTATCTGACCAGAAAACTTTTCATTAAATCCTATTTCTACCATTTGTGTAAACACTTAAATATCTACATATAAAAAAGGATAATTTTTATAGTTAAGAGTTCAATCAAAAGGCACAATGTATTTTCTTCCATGATATGAACAAGTGAACGGTTATCATTAAAGTTCTCTTTACGCGTTGAGTAGTAATAAGTGAAACGGAAATATGCAAAGGAAGCTTCTTTTGCCATATTCAAAGTGACCTGTTAAGTTTCTGCTAACACAATGATTTCCAAAAATTTCGCTACTAATGAATCATTGGCATAAAGTGCATTAATCAGTGGATCTGTGTTGTGTTCATCATCATCGTGACGGGAAGGAATAGCAACATCTCACTCAGAGTGTCAATATCTTTAAGGCACTGAGGCTCAATCTTGTAATTACTGAATGAGTCAGTATAGACATTGTTATACATTATGTTAATTATGATGATGGAGATAAGAAAAAGTAGTAAAGTGTTTTTCCATGAGCGTGAAAAATGGATCCTGCTCTATATCTGAGAAACAACTTCAGACTCTGTGTTTGGTGAAGGTTTTGAAGGGGTTAGTCGGCAAACGAAGATCACAAAGAAAACGAACAGTAAAAACGTTGCCCAAGTCGCATGAGTAGAGAGACAAAACAGCATTCATCCAGCGATGAAGCTCTTCTGCATGCGGCACGATGGAAACCACGCGACCAACAGTGATTTTATACAAATACGTTTTTTGCTGCTCCAATTTGTGTAGCATGTCCGGATAACCAAATACGTCATATATTTCTCAGTATGTTACTGAGACCGACCATTCGCTTGAATCTGTAGTTTTTTCACTAAGAGTTTCTATTTAAGTGTTATTTTACAATTTAAAGAACATATTAAATGCGTCAATAAGCATACCTCTATACGTGATATACCCAATTCTTGCAACTTGTTTGTACACACCAAGAGGAAAATTGGAAATATTAACTGTTATAAGAAAACCGTGTGCATCATGGATTATCCCATTAAATAAATCTGTGCATGATGTGTGATGCTTAAATTAATTTTTACAAATGAACGCCCTTGTTTAAATTGGTAGAAACTCAGTACTTACACTTCTTCGGTGATTGAATAAGAATAATATTTGACATTTTTATAATTGAACAGAAAAATGCAGTGTAGTACTTCGAGTTTTGTCCAATACGTCTATCTTCAATGTACTTACTTGCACCCTGCACATAAGTAGTAAACACAAGTAGGAAGTATGCTTTGCAGTGCTAAAGTAATGAATGGGAAATTCCAGCTGCAGCCTGGAGGAATAAACTGTATTCGGTGTTGTCTGATATGATAACCAATGTACTGGTTAAACAATTGGGAAACTCTTTAAATTGTGTGAGGTTAATAGAGGTAATATTGCTTAAGTTGTAAATGGGTTTGACTGTATTCTCCTGTATGAACTTTATTAGCTTGTCCTTGATATGTGCATATTATTGGTTCTTATAATCAGTATATACCTGTATTCACGTTCACATATAATTGAATGCACTGTACCTGCAGCTGAGAAAATATTCTCGGGTATGTTCTTTATTTATTTCTAGCTGTAATTTTGCATTATGGATCACTGGTAGAAAAAAAAATTATTGAGGTTTCGTTCACCGAAATAATAATCATAGTATTGCCATTGTCAGTAACATGCAAAATTAAAAGTAACTTCAAATTATATTTTATTATGATGATGTCTAAAGGTGAAGAATGGGACATTATTTGAATGAGAAATTAATATCTTGGTTTAATAGTTTTCTTAATTGTGGCAGAGCAGTCAACTATCAGAGTTCGAAGTGCACGTACTCTTTCCTTTACGATCTCGTATACAAAAGTTTTGATACTACACCGAAAAGTCAGTTTATTTCAGGGTTGGTGAACAGGTGCCACCTAACTGGGATATCTCTGCATACTCACCTCTCACCAGACATGGCAGACACGTGATGACGAGCGTCGCGCTGATACCATGTGATATGGCACACACATAAATACATATCTTCCAACACATCCATAACGGTCACTATGTCCACGCAAAACAAACTATAAATTTTGTCATGTGTTAAAAAAAAAAATGTTTTAAGTAAATTACATTATTTATTTGTCCTAACATATTTCCAGTGCTAAAACTTAAATATGTTAGTGAATAAGGAATTATGCCATAGATTACTAACGAGAATTTTTTATCAAAATATGATACTTGTAATGTAAACAAATACTTCAACTAGACACATATTTAGAAAAAAAGCAATATAATAAAATTAGTATCACAGTTACATATGAAAAGATTGCAACNATATCTTCCAACACATCCATAACGGTCACTATGTCCACGCAAAACAAACTATAAATTTTGTCATGTGTTAAAAAATACAAAATTTTTTAAGTAAATTACATTATTTATTTGTCCTAACATATTTCCAGTGCTAAAACTTAAATATGTCAGTGAATAAGGAATTATGCGATAGATTACTAACGAGAATTTTTTATCAAAATATAATACTTGTAATGTAAAAAAATTATTCAACTAGACACATATTTAGAAAAAAAGCAATATAATAAAATTAGTATCACAGTTACATATGAAAAGATTGCAACNTTCAACTAGACACATATTTAGAAAAAAAGCAATATAATAAAATTAGTATCACAGTTACATATGAAAAGATTGCAACCTATATTAGATTTAATTATTTCATTTTATTTCTCCCTATAAATTTGTAACGAATTCTTATTTTTTACACGGTACATTTAATGTTTCGTTATTATGTACTACCTATAGAAGAACATATAAAATTAAATATATTAAATTGAGAAAATTCGGCCTTAAATAACTACCATGAGAACTAAATTAACAAATAAAGGTCTTTCATTGTGAATGTAGCAAACTTATCATTAGAGTTAGTATCGTCACATCTTTAGGATACATTCCACCTCCATTTCCATGGTACGATTTTGACGTGAAAATAAAAGTAACAAATATCTGGCTGGAAAAATACTATCGCGGACTCAATTGGAGTGAGTGTGATTTGTAATACGATACAGTGTGCGATGTACTTGACTCAATGTTAAACGAGAATGGCACAGTATTCTTAGCCGGACCGGAGCAGAAGAGGCATTTAAGCATTTATTGCACCAAGAAAATAAAACTCTGCGAACTACAAACTGAGTCTGAGTGTCCTTTGTTTAAAAAGTTAAGAGAGCGGTACGTTAAAAGGAACGACCACGTTGTGTTGCATGCAGCCGTGACCTCGCGTGACCTTGCCTGAGCGTGCTGTTGTTATGGAAGGGGAAGGGGGGGCTGCTGCGAGGGTAAAATATTTAAACTCAGCACCGGCCATTATAAATAGCGCAACCTGCTAGGAGGAGAGCAACAGTACTGCTCCGGTATCAACATGGACGGACATATCTCCAGGCTGAACGGGATCGGACAGTATAGACTGCTGTCTGACCTCGTCATCGGGAAGCTGTATGTAGCATCTGATTTCCGGAGGACGGAGACGACATACGGCAAGTGTGTAACATGTATGNCGTCATCGGGAAGCTGTATGTAGCATCTGATTTCCGGAGGACGGAGACGACATACGGCAAGTGTGTAACATGTATATTAGATGAAGAGTTTCGCATCCGACTACCTACCAGTTACGTTCAACTCATCGCAGACGCAGATATTATCAATGTTAATGTGGCAACAGTTTGGTTTAACTAAGCAGGAATTTAGGCAATTGACAGTTGTAGGACAATGCAATCTGTGGAATTTTCATATATGTGGAAGAAATACTCTTTCCTTGCATAATACATATAAATTGCAGTCATGTACGTAACATTCAACCCGCTAGTCATGTACGAGGGCGAATTCACGGTAGGATACAGACGAGTTCGCTTCCAACCGCCCGGCCCGCCCGCGCAAGTAGAATGTTGTAACGGACGTGAACAATAGGTGTGTCAAAGCGATGAGAACTGAATTATCTCGGTGCCGTCACATTTAATTTCATGTGCGGTTTATAACCTGANTAGGTGTGTCAAAGCGATGAGAACTGAATTATCTCGGTGCCGTCACATTTAATTTCATGTGCGGTTTATAACCTGAGACCGGAAAAGAAGCTACCTTGATCACCACGCACTAGGTTAACACTAGATGGCAAAGAGAATATACATCAGGTTTGGTTTACTCGTGAAATTGAGTATGAACTATGTGAGGCTAGCACCGGTGATGTAATTACCCGATGGACCGAGTGCTGCACGGGTGATCGTCATACAACATGCATGAAGCGAGGAGAAGTTACATGGTAGACGATGTGTTCGCCATTAACGTGTGACATGTACCTGGCTACAATATAATAAGAGACGAGTGTTACAACCAGCCGCAGAAGACAGAAGTGTATCATTCAGTAGACAACTATCGCCGACGTCATGTGTAATACATTTGACATAAGCGACTGTGTGGTGTTTCTGCCGGAAGATGTGAATTTGTACTTGACACACTTTATCGTATATAGAAGAGGGGTGTTTAAACCAGAGCCTGGACACGAGCAAGTGCAGATATGCGATGGTAAAGACGATTTGTGGCGATATCACTACGCGTGGGATAACTTCCATTGTGTAATTCTGCCCTGCTACAAATCCGAACAGTGCACCGTCTTCAATATCCGGCCAAACAGCAAGTTACCTGCAAATTGACGTATACTCGCAGTATGTGTCGAATTTGAAGATATTACCGAAATACGTCATTAGAACAAGAAAGTGGACTATACCCTGCGAGATGTAGATACCGGCTCAACCTACCGCTGGACAGAAGAGTATACAGGACACATACATACGAGCAGGCGGGAAGACTGTGGCGGCAAATGGATACAAACCTGCTCTGCTAAGGTATGTTGTGTCTTCAATATCCAGCCAAACTGCCAGTTATCTATCTGCAAATGGACGTATACTCGCAGTATGTGTCGAATTTGAAGATATTACCGAAATACGTCATTAGAACAAGAAAGTGGACTATACCCTGCGAGATGTAGATACCGGCTCAACCTACCGCTGGACAGAAGAGTATACAGGACACATACATACGAGCAGGCGGGAAGACTGTGGCGGCAAATGGATACAAACCTGCTCTGCTAAGGTATGTTGTGTCGTCAATGGAAATTGCAAGTGCTTCATGATCGTGTGTGGGGAAGCTTCCCGTCCTGTGAAGAATATCAGTGAATAATAAAAAAAAAACAGTTCTACATCAGGAACCTTGAAGCAGCATACAGCAGCACGACGGCCAAGGGGGAACTGTCATGTCACAGCAAGTGCAAGCGTTGTCAGNGAACCTTGAAGCAGCATACAGCAGCACGACGGCCAAGGGGGAACTGTCATGTCACAGCAAGTGCAAGCGTTGTCAGGTTACGTATGACCTTGTTGTATGTATTACACTGCTATTGACTGAAGCCCTGAAGTAGTGTCGATGTCATGTAGAGTATGCTTTATAATATATGTGTATCCTTCCATTCGACTACAGTGAGTTAGTAACAACCAGATGAACATGCCATTTCGTCCAGAGGCTACCTACCGCAGTGTGATGCTTGGTAACAGATGCATCACCTATGAAGTTGTTGGAGATACCACAGAGCCGAGAACCTGCAGTGAAAAGTGTTACGGCATTGCGAAATGGCTGCATGCACACAACCCTACATCACACGACTACTGCAAACTAATGGCGACTGTAATGTTCTGGGCAGGTGTGTTGTTCATAATATGAGAACAAACATTCCCCTGCAATGTGGAGCTGACGACGTGATTACGCACGCTATGTTGCACTATGCTATTCGTTTTCACCTCCCCGACTACATGCTGTTACCAGAGTCTGAAATTCCCGTCCACATCACTGCTGCTGCTGCTGTGATTGACATCACCGGGACCACCACCCAGATTCCGGTTGTCACCGCCACCACCAAACGTAAGAAGTAATCTGCGAGGATGTCGTCGGCGTCTACACCTGCTGTCAAGTCTGCTAAACGCAGAGCACCACGTCCTGACAGCAGCCGTAAGAAGCCGCCTGCCACCGCCTGCCTGCATTGTGGGATGTCTTCACTGCATAACGTTTGTTAATTAAACTTTGCAGAGAGAAAGATGTTGCTGCAGTAACTCATTACTTTGCTTCTTGAAAATTGCTAGAGAAAACAAAATCTATGTAAATTTAAATTTCTTATAAAAGAATTGTATATTGGTTGTGTCAATACGCATATATGCATATTACTTTATGTGTTTATTGACAATATTTTATATTTACTTTCAGTAATAATTGGAAAAAAAATTTTTTGTATATATTTATGTCTGACAATATGCTGTGTTAAGTGACAAAATAGTGTTTATGTATATATTTCTTTGGGATACTAATATGGCTATATTACTGTCGGAATTAATTAAAAATATAAATATGTATATTTCTTATGTAAATATGTATATAATATTTTTATTTTAATAGAAAAAAATGATATATTTATAATGTTACAATATATAAGTGTTCTGAATCTCTGTGTATTAATATTTATGTTGGTGCAGATGACAAACACTTACATACCCAAAAAACTAAATGTGCTAGAATATTAAAAGCTCTTTAACAACAAACAGTACACACACAAACATTTTTTTAATTCAATGCTGTAAGCATATTTATTTATCAAAAGGAAAAGACATGTGAGATGTTAAACGTAAAATACCTGACGTACCACTATATTAATTATATTTTAATCAAATATTTCAGAAACTACTACTACTTTTGAAGACTTTGTTACTTAAGTATTAAATATATAATTTTTTTATTTTTATGTTACTGTTTGCCATATATATAGGTATGAAGCAGTAAGAGTAAATCACAAGTACGCTGACAGACGTCTTGTTTCATGAGCAATAAATCAGAGTGTAGTTCATATGCAGAGATAAAAAATTATTATTTTATTTGATGATTCTTAACATTGCTGGAGATGTCTAATGCGAACGGACGGGTAGCAGTCACATAACGTGTTGTTGATGTCTAAAAACCCTCTCCAATGGCCCCTTCCCCCAATTGGGGAAGGGGTATATATATCCCCCGCAGATTTCTAAACACCCACTCGTGCTCTGACCAATGTGCTCCACGTGTGTACCTATCCACGTCCCTGGCCATCACATCAGCTTGCTGGCATCTGCACTTACTACTGATACTCTAAAATATCACGCATATTTTGGTAAGTCTTCATCTGCATCGTGGTGGTGGTGAGTGAGATATAAATACAATTTTTAAATATTGAATGTAAGAGAAATAACTTGTGTGCACCTGATTTTTTTTCATGACACCCAGCGTAAAATTTATTATATTTAAAGCAGTAAAGATTTTTGACAGTACTAGGTATCCTTTAAATTATATGTTCAGTGGAGGCGGTATTATGTTATACATTGAGAGCTTGACATTATATTGAGAGGGTATATCACAACTTGATGTGAGTTATAGACTGTCAAACATTGACAGGTTGTAACATTATATGTATAAACACTGAAGAGCCAAAAAAAAAACTGGTACAGCTGCCAAATACCGTGTAGGGCCCCCGTGAGCATGCAGAAGTGCCGCAAGACGACATGGCATGGACTCGACTAATGTCTGAAGCTATGCAGGGGACAATTCACAACATGAATCCTCCAGGGCAGACCACAAATCCATTGGAGTGTGAGGCGGTGGAGATCATTTCTGAACAGCACATCAGATGGCATCCCAGACATTCCCAATAATGTTTATGTCTGGTGATAAAGGTGGCCAATGGAATTGTCTTAAGGCAGAAGTTTGTTCCTGGAGCAACTCGGTAGCAACTCTCGACGTGTGGGGTGTCGCATTGTCCTGCTGGAATTGTCCACGTCCGTGCTTACGCATCTGTCACCTATCAGAGTCGTATCTAAATGTATCATTAACATGACAGAGCCTCCACCAGATTGAACAGTCCCCTGTTGAAATGTAGGATCCATGGATTCATACGCGTCCATACGCCTAATACAATTTGAAATGAGACTCGTCAGACCAGGCGACGTGTATACAGTCATCAACATTCCAATGGAGGTGCTGGCGGGCCCAGCTGAGGCGTAAAGCTTTGTGTCGTGCAGTCAACAATAGTACACGAGTGGGCTTTCGGCTCCGAAAGCCCATACCAATGATGGTCCATTGAATAGTTCGCACGCTGGCACTTTTTGATGTTCCAGCATTGAAATCAGCGCCAATTTTGAAACGGTTATATGTATGTCACGTTTAATGATTCTCGTCAGTCGTCGTTTGTCCCGCTCGTTCACAATTTTTTTCCCGGACGCAGCGAAATTGAAGACTTGATGTTTTACTGGATTCCCGATACTCACCGTTAACTCGTGAAAAGGTCATACTCGAAATTCCAAATTTTATCGCTACTTTGAAGATGAATGTCCCATCTCTAGTGCGCCTACTATAACACTAAATTCAAACCCACTTTAATCTTGATAGCATGCCATTTTAGCAGCAGTAACCGATATAGCAACCTTGCCAGAAGCTTGTTGTCTTATATATTCGCTACCGAACAAATTGCGTTACTCTGATTGGTTCCATACGCACGCCTTTACCAGTTTTTTTTGGCCCTCCAGGGTATAATGTCATGCAATAAGTTTAATACCTACCATCGCATTAATTTTTTTAAAATAAATCCTAGACATTGAATTTTGGAGTTAGCTTTATGCCAGATGCTAATTTCAGTTCATTTCTCACACACTGAATGCTACAGTCAACACATTATGAAATAACAATTAATATTTGAAGGGTTCGATTGCCTTTGCAGAACAATATATTCTATCCATATCTCACACTAAATGATTTCATTAATACATTATGAACATTGGTGCAAATTATATTTTTTTTTCCCACTTAACAGATATCGTTATACATATTGATACTTTAAGATAATACAGAGATCGCTGGAAAAAAACCCCATTGCCATATGTTACTCTTCATACACATTAAATCTTATTTTATCTTGCAGGCTTGCTAGATATGACTGAGTTAGTGATAACGTAAAATATACAATGTTTTTAGGAACAATTCCTTCTCATATTTCTTTTTTAACTCTACATATGTGAGGGGGGGAAACACACTGCATGGTTAACGTTAGTGCACCGTTTCTATGAAGGACATAGTCGCTGTACTCCCACAAACATACACAGCGTTTCCCAACACGCTGAGTTTCAGTCAATAATAATAATTACAACATCTACTTGCCGGGCATGTGTAGGCCTGAGGTGATTATATAAGCTGTTGTCGATGATATAATGGTTAGTCGCACTGGCTCTGGTTACGTGTGTATGTTGCAAGATGTTGATGACAGTTTTCACTGCAAGGTCAGCACGCATGTTGCCGTCTGGCATATGGCAATTACAACAGGTCCTGTTGTTAACCTCCCCACTACCTAGAGGTATGTACATTCAGACGTCGCATACCTTGGGCTGCATGCGCGACTGGTCACATCTTATCCTGTTTGAAACGGTCATCATGTGTAGCCTGAGTATGACAATCAGTTACATAGACCATTCACTTTTGATGTTGCCTGCTTGATTTTTTTTATTAGAATTCATGCCATAATCAAACGTTTACGACACAACTCGCATTTTGTACATGCATCTTCTGGTTTCGAGACTCGGTGGGGGACGCATCTCATAGCCGTTTACACACTATCTCGCACACATACTGGTAAGAATGTATATCTCTCCCAGGTTCCAGACTCGGGGGATGCATAACATTACCATTTTAATCTAAACTGTTTATACCCTTCGTTCACCTCAAGCACTAGACTTTATATGCATATCACTCCCGGGTTTGAGGCCCGGTGAACGTACTGTACCTTCTGTATTTTCCTGCGCTTCACTGTTTGTTTTTTTAATTTATATATAAAAAGTGTTATATACACACATTTTTGCGAACTATCCTAGAAACGTTTTTTCATATGATATCTCCTGGCAAGCTTTTGCAGATATCAACCAGTTATTACCAACTTTGCAAGAGAGTTGGAATCCACTACCACTAGTTAATCACCAACATCGTTGCCTCCTTCCTCAGATGCTTCGCCTACCCCTAACATAGTATATACAATTATACGTAGGGCTGCACTGTAGTGTGAATTTTGTGATGGTATGTTTACTGTTCGCCGGAATGGATTACGTCTCTAGCGTGATTGTGCACTTAATCCATTCCGGCAGCCAGGAGAATGCATGTGCGACAGGTGCGGACAGATATTTGTCCACAACGACAAACTTAACGCCCAAATAGTAACATGCACAGTAATAATCATAGAGCCCGCCTTGCGTTCTGTAATAAGGGCTTCGTACAATGTTATAATGGACGCTGTCATAAACGCAGTTATTGTGCTAATTCTCATGCCTTGGCATTGGTATGCAGGAATTGTGGGCGGCAGTATACCAGAACGGATAAACTTCATGAACATAGTAGAAAGTGTTCTGGTACTACCAAAGCCTCTCGACCGCCGAAGAGGGCCCGTGTGGCAATCCCTCAGCCAGAGCCATCATATAACATACTGGCTTGTGCTATTGCGACGAGGGTCGCTCTCGCCGTGGCGCTATTGCCACTGGGGCCGGCGGGTGTAACTCGTATGGGTTTGTGGAGGTAGAAAGGGCATTCCGGAGCGTAATGAAAACGTACACCGCCGAGAAATCCTCAAGTGTAATCGTAGGTATATGCGGCTACCACGAGCAGATGATAAATAATATCTTCAGCCAGCTACAGCAGGAAATGGAGAACGAGGGGGCAGAGAAATTGAATTCATTTCTCGAGTACGTATAAGGCAAACCAGAGCCGCATGATGCTGAGGTTGGTAAGCAGGCATTCAAGACGAAGAACATGATTCTCTACAATGTATCCGACATAGAAGAGGCTGTTTCGGCTGCTATTGCCAAGCTGTGACGGGAGGAGGACGAGTATTTGGGAAAGGGTAGTGGCTGGAGTCTCACATATGTGAAACGGGTCCAGCTACGCATCAATACACACGACCTCTAGCGCATCCTCCTATTTCACCCTGCCTTCAGGTAATGCGTGGAATCATGCTATCATTAACCCGCACAACACCGACCTGCAGTGCTTTAAATGGGCGATCCTGGCACGATTTGTAGAGGGTAGGCATCAGGAGCGCGTCAACCTGCATTAAAGCAAGCTGGAGACGCACTTCAACTTTAATGCAATAGTTTACCACCCCTCTATGGCAAATAGCCTCATTTGAGAGAGCGAATCCGGAGGTTAGCATTAATGTATATGCACTCAAGGAGAATACTAACATAGTGCCAATATGGGCGACAGGGGAATACCTGGCCTAGCACATTGACTTGCTGCTACTCACCAAATCGGAGAACCACAATGCGCAATACTGTTATATAGCAGATGTCTCGTGTCCTGGTATGCTCCCAGGCGACTGGTCATTAACATATGGTCAATATCTGTAAACACTGTCTCAAAGTGTATGATAATCGACCATGTATGATGGCGCTGACAAGTACCCAAACTGTGGCTGAGCACAGAAGGTATTGCAACGACCGTTCAGCTGTTCGCTCCGATATGCCACAGCTGGACACGATTGGCAAGCCACCTGTGCTCAAGTTCCTGAATTTATCAGAACGGTGATAAGGTGCCTTTTGTAGTATATGCAGACTTTGAGGCAATACTGGTGCCTGTCCAGACGTGTTAGCCGTATCCAGACACGTCCTACATTTATAGGTATTAAAAGAAAAAGGCTTCTAGTTATGGCATATATATGTTAGAGTCGATAATACCATAATTCCTGTATCTAAGAAGACCAGCCTGCTCCAGGGTGTAATATGTTTCACAGGCGAAGGTACATCAAATGCTTTATGAAAGAGGTGGTTAGGTTAAGTCACCTGGTGAAAGCCATATATAGTAAGTCCGAGCCTATGCATTTACTTATGTCCGGCGAACAGGCTGCCTATATGCTAGCCACTAGCTGCTGCCATTGTTCAGGCGTGTTTACTAAAACAAACAATAAGATGAACGAACATGATCACTGCAGCGGCAATTTTATCGGGGAGGCTTGTAACAGATTCTACAAGCTTCGCTGCCACCCCCAGAAACCGCCGATACTTATCCATAATTTGACAATTGATGCCAATTTCAAAATAAACTGTTTAGCTATGATTCCCAGGACATATTTATTGTTCCCAATACTGTGGAAAACTCATTACCTTCAGTAGAAATTTGGCCTGCAAAATTACAATTCAATTTATAGATACTTTTAGATTCATGACTACTAGCCTAGAAACACTCGCACATAATCTACATTCCAGCTTCTTCCACACAACATCCTGCTTCTTCATGGAAGATCAGCTCAAGCTGGTAGCCCGCGAAGGTGTATTCCCCTAGGATTATGTAAACTTGTGGGGAAAGCTCACGGCGTCGCAGTTGCCAGCAATAGAGGCATTCTTCAATAGGCTTACAGGAGAAAACATAAGTGCAGCAGACTTCCAGCACGTACAAACTGTCTGGACCGTGTTCGGCTGCTGCACCCTCCAGGAGAATGCTAGCTCTATCTGAAGACGGGCGTCTTGGTTCTATGTGATGACTTCGAGAATTTCCGGGAGCTCTGTTTAAGTACATATAGTCTTGACTATGTGCGGTAGGTAAGTGCTACCGGTTTCTTGTTTGACGCGATGTTCCGCAAGACGCATGTGTAGTTGGAGCTACTCACCGACTACGATATCCACCTTTTTATTGAGGCTGGTATCTGGGCAGGGGTGGCCCAATGTATTAAGCAGAATGTGGTAGCCAACAATAGGTTTATCCCAGCCACACATGAAACCAGCAGGCAATCTACCTACCTTCAGTATGTAGATGCCAATTATTTATATGGGTGGACGATGTCCCTGCCACTGACATACAATGGTTTTGAATGGACAGCCATGGACACCAATGTCAAGTCCGTGCCGGACGACGGAAATGTCTTCTACATACTGGAGATGGATATAGAGCACCCAAATTCTCTGCGCGAAGAGCATATATAAATATTCTGTTCCTGCCAGAGAATGAGTGTCCCCCCGGGTCCAAACAAACGAAACTCATGACGACCATGGATAGCAATATTCATTGTATTTTACAATATATCAATCNCCCCCCGGGTCCAAACAAACGAAACTCATGACGACCATGGATAGCAATATTCATTGTATTTTACAATATATCAATCTGAAGCAAGCATTGAATCATTGGTTATGGATGAATGCTGTTCACTCGGTCGTTCAATTCCAGCAGAAGGCGTCGCTAAAGCCGTATATTGACATGAATACGATGAAATGTCGGGCAGCCACAAACACCTTCGAGGAGGACTTTTTTTATCAATGTATAATGCTACTTACGGCAAGCTTATGGAAAATTAGCGTAAACGCCTGCGAAAGGAACTCGTGTGTGGAGAAGTTCGGGCGAAGAAACTTATTTCGAAATCGTCATTTAAATGCAGGACGATGTATGAAGAGTCATTATCCCTAATCAAATTATGCCACGAGAGCATAAAATTTGACATGCCCATATACGCTGCCATTGCCGTACTTGATATGTTAAAAACTCTCATGTATCGTTTTTACTACGATGTAATGCGAGCACGGTATGGAGGCAGTGTGGGTCTAGCCTATATGGATACCAATTCCTACGTAATGGAGATGACCTGCCCTGAATTCTACAGCGACCTTGCCTCAGACCCTGCACACATGTCTGAGTTCGACACCAGCGGTTACCCTCCCACTCATCCCTTCTACTCACCTACCAATTCCAAGGTTATTGGTAAATTTAAGGATAAGTTTGTTGGGCTGAGGGCGAAACTGTATTCATACTACTGCCAGGATACGATAGTAAAGCGCACGAAGGGGACACAAAAGAATGTTGTAGAGAAGACGATAACACTTGACGATTCTCGGCAAATGCTTTCGGCCCAGTGCTGCATGCGAATGGAGGTTAGTAGTATTAGGTCGTACCACCACGAAGTATATACAGAGTGCGCCAACAAATAAGCTCTTTCGTGGATGGACGACAGACGTAAAGTCGTAGATGATGCCATTCATACCGTCCCCTATGGTTATAATACCAAAAAAAAAAGCTCTGGGTCAGGCCTGCATTGTTATATAGGTATGTTCCCAGAGAAAGTGTTTTTCCATCAGTGTACTGGAGCATGTACAAGTGTCGTATTACTCTTGTAAGGTATATTGTTAAGGGTGTTGGTATCCATATATATATCTTCATTAGCATTTTGNCAAGTGTCGTATTACTCTTGTAAGGTATATTGTTAAGGGTGTTGGTATCCATATATATATCTTCATTAGCATTTTGTAGCACATGCAAGATACATTCTAGAGACATGGTCTTCTTGTCAGGTATGTTACCTGGTAGCAAACTATAATTCGTACAAGGGGTATGTTCCTATATTATAAGGTAGGTTATCAGTTTTTTCCTGCAGTAAACTGGAGCACATGCAGGAGTAGTCATCTTGCCAGGTATACTACTATTGGTCCACACAGTCTGTTCTGGTATGCTGTAGCACATGCAAGAGTTGCAGTCTTCTTCTTGCCAGGTATGCTAGCTGGTAGCATGCTGAAGCACATGCANTAGCACATGCAAGAGTTGCAGTCTTCTTCTTGCCAGGTATGCTAGCTGGTAGCATGCTGAAGCATATGCAATCACCAATCTTATCTTACCAGGCATGTTAACGGTATGTGGTGTGTATGTTTTTTTTTCCCAGAGGTGTACAGTAGCACATGCAAGCGAGGTCTTGCCAGGTTTACAATAGTTGCTGTCGTTTTCAAGCATACTATAACCCATGCTAAAGTCATTCACCTTGTCAAACATGTTTTCGTTTTCCAACCTACTGTAGATAATGCTAAATTCCTATTCAGCTTGTCAAACATTTGTGCGTTTTCCAACATACTGTAGCTAATGCTAAATACATATTTCTCTTGTCACACATGTGCGCGTTTTTTCCAAACATACTGCATTACATTCTAAAATGATATTCATCTTGCTAAGTATGTGCGTTTTCCACCATACTGCAGCACATGCAAGAGTCATATTCATCTAGTCTCACATGAAACTTTTATCAATTTTTTTTTCCATCGCGGTCTGTTGGCAATCCGTACTGTAGTGCTTCTCTCTATTAAATCTGCTGCAGCATTGAAACCCGCCTGTACACTATACTTGTGACGTTAACAAGAATATATATTGATAGCATCATGAGAATAGTGTACTGCCAAGTTCTCAGGCCGTGAGCAGTCCACATGCTCATAGCTTGTGGGTGGTAAGGTGGATGGCGATGCAGCATCCTCTAGATGAAGGTAAGTGATGTTGGTGTGTGGCACGATCTCCATTGAACTGATATGCAAATGGTTAATCCACAATACTTATGTCAGTTTTGAATGGTCGAGACCGGGCGTGATGTGGTCGGGCATTTTGTCTTGGAAGTACGAGTATGTGAGTGTGTGCTGCTGTTATGTGTGCATTACTTTTGTTTTGCGTACTCTCTAATCGTCATCGTGCACATACCGCACATGTAAAACGAATTGTTTTCCCGGGGGGAGTCGACGGAGACCCACTCCGCCTGGCTCCAGCACATAATATAATTTTTAAAATTAACTTTCCGAAAATCACGTGCTACCTGGGACGATGGAGTGTTTTGTTGTCGCGGAAAAATGTAATATCTCTGTGACGTCGGCGGGGCTGTGCACAGGCTGGGACGCTGTAGCAGAATATAAGAATTTTAAATACGTTTCGGAAAATCACTCACCCCCTGGGGCTATGGGGTGTTGTCGCTTAAAAATAATTTCTCTGTAATGCTGGCGGAGCCTGGGGGCGTTGTAGTACAAAATATAAAAATTCCTATACGTTTAGAAATATCACACATCGCCTGGGGATATGGGTGTTTTCGCTGTAAAAAGAATTTCTTGGGTGACGTCAGTAGAGCCTGGGGCGTTGTAGTAAAACAATATTTTTCAATATATTTCCGAAAATCACGCTACGTCTCGGGATATGAGGGGAGTAGTTGTAGAGACACCCGCCTGTAGCCTGGGGCTGTGTAATGAATTCGGGTAGTCATTGTAAGGAGCCTGCCTGTGGCTATGTCTATCCAGTGCTCCACTGTGATGTAATGCGGTTTGGGGGTCGTATGGAGCCCGCCTGGGGAGATGTTATAAAGTCGGGGAGCCGATGTCGGGAGTTTGCCTGAGGATATGTTGCGCAACAAGCCGTCATGGAATGTTCGAGAAAAATAAAAATTGGAAAATTTTCTAAGAAAATTTGAATCTTCTAAAAAAAAAAAAATTTTTAATTAAGAACAAAAATGTAACAAATTTTTAAAAAATTTAATTTAGAGAAATTTTTGAAAAGTTTAGAAACAAAATTGCCGCAGTCGAAGAGGAATTCAAGGGCAGGTGTTTTTCGTACTTGCTTACAAATTGGCCTCCATATAATTGGAATGCAAGAGCATGATGTTTACAGTTTTCTTACCAAGCTTCTGATTCCTCACTCCATTATTCCCCCTCCCTGGTGCTGAACTGCACATTTATAACTACTTTTGTTATGGAGTTAACTTATATTGTTGTCAACTTGAACGTGGGTGGGAGGGCACTTGGTGAAGGATCAAGGTCTTTAAGATTCGCTACGCGTGGTGGTAGAGTATTTTATGAACTTTTGAAAACAACCGTTAATTACTTTACATATACATAATTTATCGGTAATAAAAAAAAAAGGTAAGTGCAATAATTACAGTCTTCGTTAGACACTGAGGCGACAAAAGTTATGGGATACCTCCTAATATCGTTTTGAACCTCCTTTTGCTCGGCGAAGTGCAGAAACTCGATGTGGCATGGACTTAACAAGTCGTTGGAATCCTCCGGCGGAAATATTGAAAGTTGGCTGCCTCTATAGACGTCCATAACTGCGAAAGTCTTGCCAGTGCAGGAGTTTGTGCACGAACTGACTTCTCGATTATGTCCCATAAATGTTCCATGGGATTCATGTCGGGCGATCTTGGTGGGAAAATAATTCGCTGGAATAGTCCATAATGTTCTTTTAACCAATCGCAAACAGTTGTGGCCGGTGACATGGCGCATTGTCATCCATAAAAATTCCATAGTTGTTTGGTCCATGAAGTCCATAAATGGCTGCAAGTGGTCTCAAAGTAGCTGAACATAACCCTTTCCAGTCAATGATCGGTTCACTTGGACCAGAGGACCCAGTCCATTCCATATAAAAACTGCCCACACCATTATGGAGCCACAACCAGCTTGCAGAGTTCCTTGTTGACAACTTGGGTCCATGAATTCGTGGGGTCTACGCCACACTAGAACCCTACTATCAGCTTTTACCAACTAAAAAATTGAGACTCATCTGACCAAGCCACGGTTTTCCAGTCGTCTATAGTCCAACCGATATGGTCACGAGCTCAGGAGAGGCGCTGCAGACGATGTCGTGCTGTTAGTAAAGGCACTCGAGTCGGTCTTCTGCTGGCATAGCCCAGTACAGCCAAAGTTCGCCGCACTGTCCTAACGGGCACGTCCGTCGTACGTCCATCATTGATTCCTGTGGTTATTTAACGCAGTGATGATTGTCTCTTAACANATCATTGATTCCTGTGGTTATTTAACGCAGTGATGATTGTCTCTTAACACTGAACATTCTGCGCATACATCGTTGATCTCGGTCACATAGTGCAGACCGTCGACCACTGCGTTGTCCATGGTGGGAGGTTATGCCTGAAATTAGGTATTCTTGGCACACACTTGACACGATGAATCTCGGAATGTCGAATTCCCTAACCGTTTCCGAAATTGAATGTCCCATGCGTCTAGCTCCAACTACCATTCTATGTCAAAGTGTGTTAATTACCGTCGTGCGGCCATAATCACTTGAGAAACCTTTTCACATGAATCACTTGGCTACAAATGAACGCAGAACCAATGCGCTGCCCATTTATATATTTTGTACGCGATACAACAGCCATCTCTATATTTGCATATTGCTATCCCATGACTTTTTTCACCTCGGTGAATGAGATGCACTTGAGACAATTACTTGGATAGTTGCATTCACCGCCAGCCTACTGGAACCACAGTACTTAACAAAGAACACATATAACAAATACTACAGCGTTCAGAAAACATCTTGTACCAACATTTGTAAAATTAATTCGAATTTAAGCATACGTGAATTTCAGAAGTTATAATATTTCGTATAACAATTTTTACTCCACATTAATTATTTATACAAAAACTGGGGTGTCATGAAAACCCATTCTCTTTTAGTTGACAAATTCTTAGGCTTCTGAAACTATAATATATATGAATTACCAAACAACTTTTCCAATGTAATTAAAAGCCGAGTAAAAATTAGATTTTTTTCTGAAGACAAGTATTTTAAAGTATTGCTAAGATTTCGTAATGGGGTTTTCATCTAAATCATGTCATGCTCTAAGCTTTATAATTATATATGTTAGAATTCGTCAAATACAATAAAATTCAGCTGTTCAATGAAAATGATTTTAAGAAATATAGCTTGACCGTGTCCTATGACCATGCAACGCCAACTAAATTTCACTGTAGATTGAGCATGCAAGGTGAATTATAGACAAAAATACATATTTATAATATCAAGATTTGGTAAGCTTCCACAANGTAGATTGAGCATGCAAGGTGAATTATAGACAAAAATACATATTTATAATATCAAGATTTGGTAAGCTTCCACAAGGCTAGTAGTGTATGAAGAATTAAAAATAATTTGCAGAATCCAATACACAATTAATTTACTCAGACTGCAACACACGTAACGAAAGCTTAGTTGCGCGGCATTAAAAGACTGGTTGTGTACATAGAATATGTAAGAAACTTCAAAAATAAGTTTCCATGAAAAAAGTACGTATAAAAAACATGCAGTATTAAGACACTGGTTCTATATTTCGAAAAA
>NQII01010704.1:0-17866 GCA_002778355.1 Clitarchus hookeri
ATACCGTACATGATCTTCTCAGTTTTCGCTTATCTACGCAACCCCGGTGTTACAGCCCGACATTCTTTTACACTGTGTATGTGTGTAAACCCTTTTACTGTAGATTATTTCGTGATTTCACGTATTTTCCTTTCGGTAACAAGTACTGCAACGTCGTTAAGTAAGAATTATTTTTAAAATCGAAAAACCTGGAAAATAATCATTATTGAAGAATCCCTGTGGATTATTTATGTCCTGTAAATATTGATTTTCATCTTAAAACGCACTAACGTCATTAAAATATCATTCAAGCACAAGTACTACAGCTGTTTTGGATAGGTTTTTTTTTAAATGGAAATTTGGAACCGCTTATCCAGTAGGAAATAACACAGAAATCTGTGTTTTATAAAATTAATTTTCATTCCCGAACTCATTCAACGTGATTGATTCAACACTGGTGGCATCACACGAAATGCAGCTATGCCACGTTGTAATATCGATTCTTTAAAAATCCGCTACACTTCATTTCTGCAGTTGCTACGGCCATCTCAGGAATACACATTTTGGCATTCCGTCACTTGCTACCGAAATTGAATTATGGGATAAAACTGATTATTCCAAAATTTGGGCTTCTGAAATCACCCCGAGCCAATGTTGACATCATTCCTTCTTAGATGCTTATTGTCCGAGCTCCTGGTTCCGCCACTAATGACTCCACTGTCGATAAGAGCCATAATAGTAATAATAATAATACAGTATATACACTTTGTTACTAGCAGCAGAATATATCCCTAAACAATCTTCCCTCTTGCTTCCACGTGCTCTTTTTTTACGTTTACGTTTCCTATATTAGCTCCCACTCCACTATAGTGATCGCGGGAGGTAACCATGCACCCAGTCGTGGCCATGTTTGCCCAAACACGTCATACATGGGGTGATTTTTCAAAGGTTTGAGCCAGAAAGTGTGAAGAAACCGCGTATAGTCTACAGTCACTAAATGTCATGCACGTCTAGGGTTTGCGGGGCCCAGACGCACTTACGTTCCATTGCTATCTCGGGACCTCAGACTACTTCGGTAGATCATGAGAGGCCAGGGAAAAAAAATCGCACTATTTGCAAATGTGTTTAATGAAAACATCAGCTGCCTTTAAATTTCCCGGTAACCATATTATACTGTTTCCTTAAGAATTCTTCATTAAACTGACTACGAAAATAACTTGTCAACTGGTGAGTGAAATAGGTTTTAACTTTTTTAAATATTAAAAATAATGATGGGAAGAATGCTTACTTCGGCCTATTTTGCATAAGAACTATTTCTTACTAGGTATTACCAACACACCTATTTTCTCTATGGTTTTATTAATACTAATTAAATATCAAATTATATAATTCACAGATAAAATATAAGTGAAAGTACAACTTAACCGAAAAAAAGGGTGCTTTTGTGGTTAAGATGAACTTTCACTTATTTTTATCTATGTATTATAATATTTAATTTTATAATTAGTATTAATAAAACCAGAGAGAAAATAGGCGTGTTGGCAATGCCCAGCAAGAAATAGCTCTTATGCAAAATATTATTAAACTGAGTGCACACGAATGCGGTGCGTTGTCCCTTTGGCGTAATTCCCTAGACTTGGTTAATCTTGGTTTATATAATGCGGAGGAATATTCTGAAAGTAGAACTTTAGCCGGGCTTCAGAAAAGTTTGAAGTAACCGTAAATGGACTATACATGGATAGCTCGGGCTTCGCGGCATTACTAGGATTCTAAATGAATAAAGAAGGGCAAGGANTCCCGTTGCTTGCGAAAGGGTTTATTAGAAGGTCGGCCTATTATGAAGACGATGAAAATGTCACGGTTCTGGACACCTATAAAATTAGCGGATGTTAATCGAAAAAAGACAGTTCTTTCACAAAAAGTTACACCATGCACTTATGTGTGAACTGAAAATTCGTTAATATTCGTTAGGACATTTCAAATATATTGCACGAAGAACATTAGTGTATTATACTATGAATGTAAGTTAACTTCCGAAGAAACCTCTCCTACCCAAACCTTGAAGGACAAAACCAAAAATGGTGCAGTAATTTGCTTCATGCACTGAACTAAACCACAAACTCGTAGCCGAAAATACGTGAGTCTACACAAACCAGCTGTTTCAGCTCAGTATACACGTCAGAACGCCCACAAACATCATAAAACAGCATCGGCCACTATGAAATATTTGTTTCATTTTATTTGTGGCTAAACGTTTCGTCGACAGCGGGATTATGAAAGACCTAANTGGCTAAACGTTTCGTCGACAGCGGGATTATGAAAGACCTAACCGGTGGCTCCAACGATATGGAGCGGGAAGGAGGCGGCTATTGCCCGTATAAAGGAATAATCTCGGCACTCACGTAGAGTAATAATTTCTGAAAACTGCACAAAGCCGAAATCAGGAAGGGCCGATCGGGAATCGAGCCCAGGCCCTTCCAAGTGCACGTCAGTTCTGTCACCTTTGCGCAACCTTACTCCGTCAAACATCATGCGAACAATAAGCTTTTTTACTTTCGAACTTCATGGAAGTGCCATAGGAGCTATAAAATACCCAGCGAGAACTGTTTATTTCCTTAAACTTTGCGAGCTGGTATTCATGGACACTAAAAGATGAAGCGCACTGTTTATTGCCGGCATTGAATCCAATCATCACGTAGGTAATCCACTTGGCGCGACACGAGAGATCAAGGACAACAACACTACCACGACAACACGGCCAACCTCATTACAAATACTAGTAACTTTGTTCCGTGCGTCACCGCTAGGTTGAAAATAAGCAGCACCATACATAAAATGGTCTTGGTAAACAGAGATCACACAACATTCCGCCCACAAGAATGCCACATCTTCACTATACGCAGTATCATAGGGTAGAGCACACAGTTTGGTAAACTAGCTTCTTGGGGACCCCTGTGCGAGGCGTGCAGTAGCCACCTGAGCAATGCCATTAGTGCCAGGATGCAACTCCATGACCCTCCCAATCCGCTACTGAAGAAGAGGCAGTCGCACTAACAGTACGGGGACTTACTGCAGGGGTGTTGCTGGCTGGTTCCACTTCCGCCGCTGCTAGAGTGTGTGCAAGTAGGCCTCATGTCAGCACTTCTAAGAGTTCCGGTGGATGCGCTCAAATAATTTGCCAATGCCGACATCGAGCGAGGAGCGAGGTGGTCAGGCCCGCTTCGGGCATTTCGGTCAGCGGTCCCAGACTCAGGAAAGGTCCTGGAGTGAGTGCAGACGAATCGCAAGGGTCTGCACTTACAGGGCGCAGTGGCCTAGAGTCGAGTACATATTTCACCTGTACCAACATGATATACAGTTCTTCACAGGCGAGGCGCTGCTGGTACACCACATGTTGCACTTGTGTCTTCACAGCTCTAAAGGGAACCTTCCCCTGCCATGTTGGATTCTTGATTTTTCTACGTTGTTTAAATTTAAAAAAAAACNCACAGCTCTAAAGGGAACCTTCCCCTGCCATGTTGGATTCTTGATTTTTCTACGTTGTTTAAATTTAAAAAAAAACGGAGATCCTGTAACCACCCAAATATCCCATTAACTATTAATCTTCACGTCCGGACAGACATAACGANAAAAAAAAACGGAGATCCTGTAACCACCCAAATATCCCATTAACTATTAATCTTCACGTCCGGACAGACATAACGACAACATTGATCTTGCCAAATATTGGTAGAATTAATTTTGCGACGTGATTATGAGTTCGTAGTTCCCTTGTCTTGTTTGTGCTGCAGTGTAAGGTCAATATTTAATTGGGTATAGGGGTACTTTCGGAACTTTCTTTTCTAAAAACGCACTTAAGCTAGAAAAACTTAGAATTCAACATGGTGGGGGAAGGTTCCCTTGATCCCAGCTTCCCACGACCCTCCAAAGCATGGTGTGCTGGGGAGAATAAGCTCCAGGTGACCGTCGTAGAAGTACTTCCTGATGGGTTACNCGACCCTCCAAAGCATGGTGTGCTGGGGAGAATAAGCTCCAGGTGACCGTCGTAGAAGTACTTCCTGATGGGTTAGCAATATACAAATGAGCGAAGAGTTTAATTACGCATAAGTGCACAAAAAAAATTATCTGCAATTTTTAGTTTTATTATCTCGAAATTTTGTTTGCAGCATATAGAAACTATTCACAACATGCAAAACTTAAAAAAATGTTTTATTTCACAAAAATTGTTACTGTTACACCAGCCCAGCTCGCTGGGTCATCCCAGGCGAAACCCTTAAAGCGCGGGAAATTTTCTTTTTTCCTGCGGAGGGGTGTGTATAGACTGCGTGTATACCCCTGGCCAGCCGGGGGTCCCCGTGTCCTCTCTCTTCTGAGGCAGCGCTTTCACTGATGTCAGTGGAAGAGTAAAGTTCACGGAGCCTCTCACAACCGCAGTTAGCACGCCGCGCGAGCTCACGCGGCGCCAGACTGAGTCACCGCTTACTTCACAGACATCCTGGACGCCGCAACCTCCACCCCATTCAGGCGTCGTATCTTCACAAATATTACACTGTTCTTTGCCCTTGATACTATTGCCTGGTTTGAAAGCAGTGGCAATTTGGCTTACCTGGAATATAGCTCCAAGTAAGCGGGCCTCTTGGCTGTTGACTGGTTTGAAAGCAGTGAATATTTGTATAGGAAATACATGCTAATAAAATCCTGTTTTTTTTTTTTGGCGTTCCTGTTAAGGATAGATACATACCACCAGATATTTTTTGAGCAGAAAAATAAGCGCTTCTTTGCTATCAAAGCCTTTTGTGACATTAATCTATAACCTGTTTCCTGGAAAGATAACAAAACCTAATTATTAAATAACAA
The DNA here is from genome assembly GCA_002778355.1 of Clitarchus hookeri. NCBI lineage: Eukaryota > Metazoa > Arthropoda > Insecta > Phasmatodea > Phasmatidae > Clitarchus > Clitarchus hookeri. The sequence continues at coordinate 4,837 of NQII01010704.1, forward strand.
ATTAATGAAAAAAAATTTATATTTACATTTATACAGAGATTGAGAGTATAATTTCTCACACTTAGATTTTTTTTTTTTCAAGTTTACATCCTCAAAACTGGTTTCGAAAAAACGAATTTCATTAATATGTATTTCCTATACAANTTTTTTTTTTTCAAGTTTACATCCTCAAAACTGGTTTCGAAAAAACGAATTTCATTAATATGTATTTCCTATACAAATGCTTAATGCTTTCAAACCAGGCAACAGCCAAGGGGCCCGCTTACCTGGAGTTATATTCCACGTTTAAGGCTGAGAAGTGCCGGAGCGATAAGGGCTACACTGTTACGCACATCANGCTTACCTGGAGTTATATTCCACGTTTAAGGCTGAGAAGTGCCGGAGCGATAAGGGCTACACTGTTACGCACATCAAGTGCGCCATGGCCACTAAGAACAAGGCTCTGAACTGGCATGCAGTGTTCTCGTCGTGCTGCATATGCCTATGGGGATCTAAGCNATGGCCACTAAGAACAAGGCTCTGAACTGGCATGCAGTGTTCTCGTCGTGCTGCATATGCCTATGGGGATCTAAGCGGCGACGCTATCATTTTTCTGATTTAATCCAGGGCCCTTTAATATTTTTATACTTATGAAACGCGCATATTTTGAGNGGCGACGCTATCATTTTTCTGATTTAATCCAGGGCCCTTTAATATTTTTATACTTATGAAACGCGCATATTTTGAGATACAGCGCTTTGAGAAAGGTCTTTTTTATGCCAAGTTAGAGTGCTCTGAAGGTGTGACGTCTTGAAAACACTCAACAGGTCTCGTATGAAGTGTGCGTTCTTTTCGTGGATCAGCACATTAGACGCACGTTAAAAAATTTCATGGTTAAACGTATGCAAGATGCAATGCAATATAAGCTCCAGGTAAGCGACCCCATTAATTTGTTTTTACCTGCAGAATTATTCCCTAGCGATCCTGTATTTAGGACATAGGCGTGCGCAGGGTTAGGTAATAGGGGATGCAAACGCAAAATGAAGAGTCACTTTTACGAGATTAAGATATACGAAGTGTAAGAATATTGGTAAACCCATTCATCACAAATTGTCTAAACTACAGTAAACCAGTTTTTAATTTAGTGGTTGTTTGACACACGTAGGGAAAATAGGAAATTGGAAAGATTTTTTTTTCNACAGTAAACCAGTTTTTAATTTAGTGGTTGTTTGACACACGTAGGGAAAATAGGAAATTGGAAAGATTTTTTTTTCCCCAATGACATGATGCAGTTCCTACGCGCGTTTATGATTTAGGGTAAGATAGGTGGCAGTTACAACTTGTTCCAGGCTCACCATATGCCGTGGACCTTGTTAGTATGTAACCATGATGTATCTTAACCAACAAGAAATACACGCCTGGTTTTGGGCAACTGACAGTGCGCATGCTGTTATGGGACCGCCCGCGAGCGGGCAAGGGCAGTAAAAGAATTGGGTAGCGCTTAGAGCTCCTGTTACATTGTATAACGTCGATCTTTACGTATATTTGACAATAAAATTTGAAGAAAAGTGTCTGACGAAAGACGGTCATGAAATGTTTCCACGATAACTTAGTCACAAAAGTAATTTCAAGAACGTTTGAACATCTGCCACACTGTCAAAGATTTTTCGCTAACTTAATTTGAATTTCATTCTAACATAATTTTCAAGCTACATACCATGCAACTTAGCGAGTAGGAAGAAGGAATATTACAAAAACTCATTAATTTCACTTCCAAACGGAATTATATTATTGATCACAGATATTTGGTGGGTGATAAAAATTTATGCTTACTTTTTTTTTTTANATTTCACTTCCAAACGGAATTATATTATTGATCACAGATATTTGGTGGGTGATAAAAATTTATGCTTACTTTTTTTAAAAAATATTATTGTGCAGTGTACACTTCTAAAAGCATTCATAGACAGGCAGTTTTATATAAATTAATTATCTTCATAAACACAATTGTTTCTGAATATTATTCACCATTTAAAAGTTTCGTGGGGTCGGAAATGTCTGTTTTTGTTGTGTTATATTCTGATTGACTGAAACCGTCAAACATCAAAGAAATGTTATAACAAGTCATATAAACATATTTTTTTTTAAATAAAAACTTAAGCTGTAAATCTTTTTCAGACGATCAAGTCCGCACTATCAATGTTTCTGTGACGTAACAACTTTCCAGTCAGACTACTCGCCTCCCACCTAGGCGAACCGAGTTCGATTTACGGCGGGGTCGCTCCCGGATTATTGCACGTGGGAATCGTGCCGGACGATGCCGTTGGCCGGCGGGCTTTTTTCGGGGACCTTCCGTTTCCCCCGCTCCTGCATTCCGACGCTGCTCCAAACTCACCTCGTTTTACCCTCATCTGTTCTCAAGACCTCGATGTTAAGAGCCACCCAAATATATTCACTTACTCACTCACTCGGTTTAAGGTAAGCCCAATAAATTTTACTTTACAAAAAATTCAAGGGGGTTGGGGGGGGGGATAAAAATTAAAAATACTATAACAGGTGTCACTTTTACTATTGGATAGCACATTTAATTTCTGAAATTACTAAATACATTTTTTATTTTCATTATAGAAGACAATGAAGAGTGACAAGAAACAGGTCCTCCCATAGAGCAGACAGATGGGTGCCCCTGCCCAGGCACCGTTTAAATGAGGCGCCATAACACGTGGAAATTGAAAATAATAATAATAATAATAATAATGATAATGCTATGACGTATGGTAGTGTGTTTCCTTTATTTACCAAGATACACATAACTGTTCTACATAGCAGATCAAAAATGACACTGGTTTATAATTTTTTTTTTTTACAAAATGTATGGGAATTTTTTTAATTATCCGGGGAAACAGGTTAAATATATTTTTGCCTCAGGCACCGCGAAGCATATGGGCAGGCCTGGCGAGAAGATTTTACCCGGCTTCGAAAGCTCGGCACTTGCGTATAACTTCAGTTTGGCGACCATGTCGCAGAACTAAAGGCCGGTGTGTTGAGCACGGAGCAGGCGCACTGCGACGGCTCGTACGCAGCCGTGCGTGAGCGTCAANTGGGTGCCCCTGCCCAGGCACCGTTTAAATGAGGCGCCATAACACGTGGAAATTGAAAATAATAATAATAATAATGATAATGCTATGACGTATGGTAGTGTGTTTCCTTTATTTACCAAGATACACATAACTGTTCTACATAGCAGATCAAAAATGACACTGGTTTATAATTTTTTTTTTTTACAAAATGTATGGGAATTTTTTTAATTATCCGGGGAAACGGGTTAAATATATTTTTGCCTCAGGCACCGCGAAGCATATGGGCAGGCCTGGCGAGAAGATTTTACCCGGCTTCGAAAGCTCGGCACTTGCGTATAACTTCAGTTTGGCGACCATGTCGTAGAACTAAAGGCCGGTGTGTTGAGCACGGAGCAGGCGCACTGCGACGGCTCGTACGCAGCCGTGCGTGAGCGTCAACACCGCAACTCCGAGTACACCGCACTTAAAGACTTACAGGGTAACGTGTCAACGGCTCGAGTTTGTGCTAAAATTACCCGTGGTGTATCACTGNACACCGCAACTCCGAGTACACCGCACTTAAAGACTTACAGGGTAACGTGTCAACGGCTCGAGTTTGTGCTAAAATTACCCGTGGTGTATCACTGACCACAGTAACAAATTACGCGACCTGCATTCGAACCACCCGCTAGCTAACACCGACAACCAGAGATGACGACACACACATCCGTTGTTAATCTTTGGTACTTACGTAAAAAAAAAAAAAAAAGCCAATGTTGTTAATTAACAATGAAAATAACGTTCTTGTAATATATCGTCATACAACGGGCTTCCCTCGGATTGTTGCAGGGGAAAAAGTTGAAGGAAAAAAAAAAGGCAGACGAGGCGAGAGAAGTGGCTTGTGGTGGGTTGTTGGGAAGTTATAAGCTGAAATTGGAACTAATATATGTTTTTCTCAAAAATAACAAAAAAAAAAAAAATCACTGTAACGTTTGAATTTGATATTTTCATCGTGTCGTTCATAATTGAATGGGTGCTCGCAACAACGGATGAAAAAAAAACACACATTTGCATTCATGTAGAAAAAATCCAGTGCATAAAACGGAATATATTGTGCAGTTTGTCGTAATACAGAACATTTATTGCATCAAACAGCAGTACAATGATTGCACAGGATAGCAAGATAAATATTGATTCGCACGTTACATTAACCGTAATCGCAGCCATTGAGAAATGGTTTCTCTGGAGTTTCCTGTGAGTTATGTAGGGCCAGTTCTGTTGTAAACTAGTGCTATCATGGAGGAACATACTCCTGCAGGCCCACGAGGTCCTCGAGCTTTGCTAGATGTAGTGCTCTTCTGCTAATCACACCTTTTTTTGGTCATTTGCTGGCTANCCCACGAGGTCCTCGAGCTTTGCTAGATGTAGTGCTCTTCTGCTAATCACACCTTTTTTTGGTCATTTGCTGGCTCAAAGTGAAGTCTTACATTTAGGGCCTACTGTTTTTTTTCTCTCTCAAATGCTCACTGAGTCATATTCCTCGATGGGCCCACATGAACAAAATAAAAGGGTCAATTTTTTTTTTATCATGATCATGGGAACCTTGCTTAAAAGAACCTTCTGTTAATTTACTGACTCTAATCTCTTTGTTACTTTTTTCAATAATNCCCACGAGGTCCTCGAGCTTTGCTAGATGTAGTGCTCTTCTGCTAATCACACCTTTTTTTGGTCATTTGCTGGCTAAAAGTGAAGTCTTACATTTAGGGCCTACTGTTTTTTTTTCTCTCAAATGCTCACTGAGTCATATTCCTCGATGGGCCCACATGAACAAAATAAAAGGGTCAATTTTTTTTTTATCACGATCATGGGAACCTTGCTTAAAAGAACCTTCTGTTAATTTACTGACTCTAATCTCTTTGTTACTTTTTCCAATAATNGATCATGGGAACCTTGCTTAAAAGAACCTTCTGTTAATTTACTGACTCTAATCTCTTTGTTACTTTTTCCAATAATCGCGCAGTTCTTACAAACATGTCAGTCGTCATTTTATGAACATTAGATGGATTTTTAACTCTTCCTCTTTTTACCAAGTCCATCCACTCATCAGGCACTAATGCAGAGGAAACAGCATTGCATTTGCAGTGTACTTTGTGTAACATATCTAAATGTATTCAACAGAACAAATTCAATAAAGTTTGCTAACCCGCCAGTGCGACATCGCCATCTACTGTAAAGGACTTTCTGCGTAATACTCAGTTAGTCCGTTTTTGTCATTATTTTACTGTCTATTTGTAAATAGCAAGAATTGCACAGCCTTGTATTTAATGGCACAGGCTTCCAATACGTTGGCACACGTGGCAGCAGATAGTCCACATCCTCGGCAATGCGAGGCAACACATAGCTCATTATTTTCAGATGTGATGGTTGACCCTTTTTTACGAGCGTCCACTCAATTCCAGTGCCGGATAGGCTCTAACGCCATTGAAATGCACAGTTGTGACGCAGTGACAACACAGGGGATTCGCATGCGATAGAACCCAGGTTCGCTTTCCAGTCCGGCCTAAGTGAATTATATTTATTTTTTCATAGTTTTATGAAATCCTCCAGGCAGTTGAAAGGGTTGATTCTATAACAAAGGTCGCAGCGATTCCTTTGCCGTTTCTCTCTGTCCTAGCAACTTATTCTGTATCTAAAGACTCCGCTATCAACGAGAAGTCAAGATCTACTTACAATACGTAACACACGCACTTCTGGAATTGCTATGTACTCAGAATCGTTGGACACCGGACAAGAAGAAATGTGAGGCACACATTCGCTATTTTGGCTGTTGTCAGCACTTCCTCCAGACTCTCCCAGCAATGACAGTTAAACACAGGCTGTCACTGAAGGTGTCTCGGCCCGAGTTAGTTTTAATGCGTTACTTTTTATGACACCTCTAAATGCCGCATAACAAGCTTATTNGAAGGTGTCTCGGCCCGAGTTAGTTTTAATGCGTTACTTTTTATGACACCTCTAAATGCCGCATAACAAGCTTATTACTATCTCCCCGGCACTTAATTAAAATTATAATCAAGTTTTCTTATTCAAAGTGCGCCTATACCCCAAGTGTGTCTACGTGAATCGGGGAAAAGTGCTGTCCTCTAGCGGGCTCATATATTCCTATCAGACGGTCATATATTCGCAACGGTCATCGACAGTCTTAGAATGCTCTGATTAAGGCTTACATGAATACGTTAGTTATGTCTTTGTTCGATAATTATATCTGCGGCAAGGATTTATTGTTTTAAATTCTGGAATGCACTTAAAAAAGAATGTTCTCAGGGTAGGTTTTTATTAGCATCTTAAATTCGTCAAAATATCGACTACATTATCTGCCCAAAATGATGATTGTTTAAATGACGCAAAACACAATACTGGTGCCTCTGTCCGCGCTAAATTACATCACGCAGACAGTATTAGGTCTGATGGCCAATAGAAAGGAGAAAGCACGATGGAAATTACAACCGGCCACACCTTACTCGGCATGGGAATCATGAACTCTGGTCGAAAAATCTTTCTCTTGACACTGCATATGGAGAATACTATAGCAGGAACGATGCCATCACCACATTCCCCCATGTTTCTGGCCAAACACAAAGCAATTTTGTAAGCTCTTATATATGCTCGTGGTACCGTTGTGCGGCCAGGCAAGTAATTTATAAGACACTGCTAATTATTTTTCTAACAGAGACGAACATTTGCGCCAACGGAGTGTTTCAGGGAGTATGACCACACAGGAGCGATTACAGAGTTATCTTCCGCCGAGCTAGGAAACTAGCAACAAATACGCAAGGAAATATTGCAATGGCTTCGTCCATAGTATACTATTATTTATATACATACCGTTACTAACTTCGGGGAAATTATGGAAGGAAGCAGGGAAAGTTTGCGACGGTGGCGCCGCCGCGTGCATCGTCTTTGGATTCGCTCCTCCGTAAGGCGGTCTGCTCCTTGGCCGACTCGGCTCCCCTCCTGTTGTCACCCATCATTTCTCTCCCTTGATTGCGCCTCCTTGTACTTCAGCTTTTTTAAATTCAGGGGCTAGTTTATATAAGTTGTTTCATTCTACTCCCGTGAAGAAGATCGTCGGGTTGACGTCTGCTAGAGCTAATTTTAATTGTAATATGAGCTGAAACTGTCAGTTTATCCGTACTTGGACGAGGGTGCTATGAGACGCCGTTTAAATTATGCAGTTGCGTGAGCGACTGATTATGCTGGAGTTTGTAAAACGGCGAGTCGTGGTTGTAGCTTTTCATTTGTGAGTCAGTTTAGTGTTTTTAAATAATTGCGTGACGTAGTATTGTATTTGTCTTGGGCTTTGTAGTGAGTTAGATTTTTTTTCTAAATTCTGGTTTTGGATGCCTGCCTTAATTGTAGTTTTGGCCTAACTAATATCTTGCTTCTCTTTATAGTTCCAGTTGCTTTACGTGTTGTGTATAGTTTTTGTCTGCCGCCCAATCATTTACTTAAAGTTTAATTGTCGCTACTGTGCTACCACGACTTACGCGTTGGGCGTAGTCTGTTGAAGTGTTCTAATTGTCGTCGTCGATTATTTATTCGATGGAACTATGGTTAGCGTCTACGGACTGTCTCAATCGATTCAATGTTTTAAAGTAATATTTTTATATCGGATTTTAACTAGTATTTTCACGCAAAGGAGGCTTTACTGGGCCTGAAGCGCTGCCCTCCTTTAGTCAAATTGCTCCACTAAACACCTTGAATTTATCTAGTCATCAAAGTAACTATTTGTATTTTAGAAACGTTTTGATATTAATCTGCCGTTTTTTCAATTAAATATTTATTGTATATTTTGGAGTAACGTAATACTTTTGAATAAGCAATTGCGCAGCAATTTAATCTTTTTTTATGAATTTTGAAGTATTTCTAGTCAACAGAGTTACTTTTTGATATTTTTTGAAACGTTTTACACTACTTGGCTTGTTTTCAAGTTAAATATTAATTGTATTTTGAGCTACGCAATATTTTGAAAGAGCAATTTAATCTATTTGTATTAGTATTTTAATCTATATTTTTTTTTTGGCATTGTGAGCTATTGGCGTTTAGAATTTTACATGTCATATTTTTTGTAGATGTTCAATGCAAATGTTCAATACTAAGGTGCTGCTAACTTGTAAAATAATCTTAAATTACAGAGCTTGAAAGTGACACAGTCTTTGTATTATTTGTGCTACGGCACAAGTTTCCCACAGTTTCTATGTAAAGTACAAGGGGCCACGGTGGTGTAGTGGTTCGACTACTCGCCTCCCACCAAGACGAACCGGGTTCGATTCCCGGTGGGGTCGCTCCCGGATTCTCAAATGTGAGAATCGTGCCGGACGATGCCGCTGGTCGGCGGGTTTTCTCAGGGATTTCCCGTTTCCCCCGCCCCTTCATTCCGGCACTGCTACATACATCGCTTCACCTCACAGGCTCTCAAGACCCCGATGTTAAGAACCGTCCAAATCTCTTCACGCACTCGTTTTATTAAGTACAGCAATGAAGATTTTCATGTCGACAATAGCTTCTCAAATACCCTCTCCACCTTTTTACCGTGGTCTAAAGCAGGCTTCCATTGCCGAGCCCTATAAAACGCTTTGGTATCGCCAGGTTCCGGGTTCAAATCTCGCGTAATCCGTGACTGCTGGTCTTTAGTTGCAAGTTGCAGTCAATACAGAGTGTAAGCCGTCCCCAGCGTAAAGCGGTAGTAATCTACGCGGCCGAGAGGACTCGCTGTCAAGGCCGTGGCTTTCAAAAGCAACCGACTTTCGCTTCTGAGGCCTGCAAGAACATGACGCCAAGCATTTCGACATGTTATGAAGGACTGTCTTCTGCCCGCGCAAGCGCAGCATCACGACCTCGTACGTACAGACGATCCAAGGAGGTTTGAGTGTGTCCATCCACTCCTGACCGCTCATGGTCAACGATGTAGTTATTGCTCAGGGCTGAAGGTAGGTGACAATTTCGGGCGTGACACCCCCCTTTCCCTCCGACAAATCCTCCTTATTTTTTTTTTTCGTTTACCGCAAAACTGAGGGTCGGTAGTGTCAAATTTTGTTTATACTCATTACTAGTATACATATATTAAACTGTTAGCGTACTTTTTGTAATAACAATTCAATTAATTACTGAGGTCTCCAAAGGGGCGAAACAGTCGCAGTCTTAACACAAAATAACAATTTTTGTTTGGGATGTAAGGCGCCCGTCTACCTCAGGATATTTTCCATTTCTGAGGCACAAAAGCAAGGAGCAATAAGGGCCACAGTGGCACGCTCACTAAGTGCTCCATCGCCGCTACGCGCCAAGACTCCGCACTGGCGTGTAGGCTTTCCGCCCTCTACAATTTACTACCATCTTCAAGCGTTCACACCATCATTTTACTGGTGGAAATTTTGTAGCAAATTTCAATTCTTTTCGCGTGGATATACATTAAGCGTACGTAAAATACGTTATTTTTTATAAATGCGTGTTACTAACACACTGCAACCCAATTCGCACGCCAGTTTGACGGATGCCTTAAGGCTCGGCTTCACTGCTTTTGAGAAATTCTTCGTTTTCGCGTCATAATTTCGGATTCATAGTAATTACTGGCAATGCACGATAATAGAAAATGTACATTTACGAGTTGTTTAATATTTGTGTGTGTAATTTTAATTATGTGTTATCTGGTTGTTGTAAAAAAATCAGGAACATTAATAGTTTATCAATAAGTTCCTGCCTTTCTTTGCAAGCATGAAACAACACACAGTGAAAATTAGATACAAAAGTATTAAACAACTAGTAAATGGTAAGTTTTCTATTATGAAACATTTCCAATAATACCTCTGAAACAGAAATTATGACACGAAAACGAAGAATTTCTGCATAATAGGTGAAGCCGAGCATTAAATGTTTAGATACTTACTTTTTAATAATAGCTGCTTAGTACTCCCCTCCCCCTTTTCCCTTCACGCCTGTAGGCTAATCAAGGAGTGACTTGCAGGGGAAAACGCCACACATTTCCCATGACCCCTCGCGTCACTAAACGGCGCCCTGACCACCAGCTACACCAAGGAGGTTAAAGGTTAAATATTAAAGGCGAGGTACGTTAGCGGGGACATTTCGTTAGTGGGAAGTCCTCCATGAACAAATCGCTGACGCGTCACGCTCGTCTGGCGAGGAGGCCGAGCCAGTGTTGGGCTCGCAACCCGCCCACGGCACGTAACTACGTGGTTCGGAGCCCATCTGATCAGCAGGCCCGGTCGCTTTTCTGTCCACAACCGTGCGATGGAAAACCAAACACATAGCAACTTACAAAGTTCCCGGTGGAACCGGCGCTGGCCTCGCCAAACCTCCCCTCCAGGTGGCCGATACCTATTACAAGGTCATACCCGGAGCGCTTCTTTCTACTTTTACGTTAAACTCCCACAAGCTAAGACCTAAATCGACTCTTTTTGATCGCAGGGCACCACCACGAACTTTCAATTTCGAAATCCGTCATGCTGGTTGAAATGAATAAAAAACACAAATCTAAATACTTACACACACATGTTCCTATTCGCGCTCGCGCTTGTCCTTCTTTCACGGGGAAATTTAAGCATGACGGCACACCCTTAGCACATTCTCGGCCCAGTGCGCTCGGGCTGTGTTAGGACTTAGATTTGGGGAGCAACCGGTAAGCCAGAATTGTTCCCCGCCTCCTCGCCATTCACACACACCATTCATCTACCCATTCACAGACCATCCGGTCAGCCCTTTTCTTAGAAGTTGCGCTCCTTCCAACATCCAAATCGCATTCCTGGGCCATCGCTGGGGTCGTGTATCATCTGATACTCCTGGAAAAATAACTAGTCTTATCCAGGAAGTGGTGTCTCATCTGGGTTTGTCGTGTCCGGGTTTTTGCAAGGAGCCGACCGAAGTGAAGGACAAATACCTGACCACAGTATACCCCGTAAAGGGCTTACTATGATCAAAAGTACGCCTCCCGTACGCGCGGACGGCATCCTTAAAGATCTGGGACGGGTCGAATATTTCCCCCCTTCTCAAGAAGCACTCCTTGAGCAAGCTCAGAAGTGCCTCCTTGTTTGTGGGCAGGCCAACCTGTCCATACACTCCATGTGGGGGAAAAGGATCATCTCTCCCCGTCCATATATCTTACCAGCAGAACATAGCAACTTACACTGCTTACTACAGCCGAAGTTGAGCTCTTATTTGTTAACGGGGCGCTCTTAGCCGTAAGGCCATCCCGCACCCCGGCCTCCCAGTAGGCGGGGAAGAGGGATCACGCCATCTCAACGCAGACATGACCAGCGCTTACCGTTATTGATCAAACCCGTAACTCCGACCTGTTCATCAGGCCGCACCGAGCGTAGCCCCGATCTGATGTAACAGATCGCACCGAGCATGTCCTACCACAAGGCTTGAGACTCTAGCACTCAGATTACCAGCAACTTACAACGTGACTCCCACTACGACTGTCTAAAGTTTGAAGTTCGGGTTCGACGCCGCACGATTGTGCCGACAACGACTAGAGACGGACAGACCAACAAGATTACGGTGAACTCCTAACAACTTAATTATCTAATCAGTTGGTTGATGCTAAGCAGGGCGCGAACTTTGGTTCACCATCACTTTCGTGTAAAGAGACGTGTGTACGAGAGAAGATGTTCTGTACAAAAAAAAGATAAATTGTTGTTTATAGTGCATGTACTCGTTCTGTGTTCAGAAAATTACACGACTCTTTATTAACTTCAATTTGGTGTAATAATGATTTGCTACGCAAATAACATAGCTTAGACATATTTTTATAATATGTACAGGAATTAAAAACCTAGNGTGTAATAATGATTTGCTACGCAAATAACATAGCTTAGACATATTTTTATAATATGTACAGGAATTAAAAACCTAAGATTTTTTTCCGCAGAAAAAGTTTGAATTAAAAAAACTTCTTTCTCTTTTCTATAACATTATTGGCTGAATGGACATTTTTTTTTCAATCGGAGAGTGTCATCACGTCTCATTGGAGAGTGACGGCGGACACTGCCGTGGTGTCTGGGATTTCCCGTAGTAGGTACGCCTGTTTCCATCCCCGTCAACATTCCGTCATTTAAACACCCATATATTCTGCCACCTCATCCATTCCTCGGGATGGTCAGACCGGCAGGAGCACGAGCTTAGACAGGTATTGACATTGACATGAAAATCTGCCACCCTTACTGTTTTTTTACTGCTGCATCGAATAATTACACGAACTGTATTCTGATGTATAGGCGTGATCAAACCACTGGACTAGCACGTGTTTGCAGCACTTTATTGGCGAGTAGTTGCATGCGGCCGTACAACACGTCTGCCTTCCTCCAGACTCTCGTCTCAACTGACCACGAACGACTCATTGCTCTTGAACAAAGAACTCGTTCGTGAGGTCTCGGCCTCGCAGACCACAAGCACTTACTGACTGATCGAGTTCATTAAATAGCCGCAGAGCACAGTTATCAAAGTAGAACTAGTTTTACACTGCAAAGATAGGGGTGATCGAGTTATATAAGGACAATTTTAGAAGCTTAAGAAAAGCAGCAAGGGGTTTTTTTTTACAACAGAATTAATGTAAATTTTACCACGCAGGCCTAGGCTAGGGTATGCTAGGAATGTATGCATTCTATGGCCGTGTTATCGATGGATCTTCTTACTGTCATGGTATTATCCCAACACAAACAAAGAAAAACCACGCTCTATTTGGTACATCATAATGTGACTACTTCACGAATTAAAATCACCAATATAAGTATCAACTCGTGAACGTTAGTAGATGGGCAAGTTAAGGCAGCCAGCTCCTCTCAGCACCAGCCTCCTCGTATTCGTATTGACTCTACATCAAGTCGCGAACAGATGTGAATTTTACACTGCCACCGGAAGTAGCATCTTAATTGATCAGTCACTAGAGAGAACACCTGTTCGTCCCATGACAGCGGAAGGGG
>NQII01010704.1:17891-34044 GCA_002778355.1 Clitarchus hookeri
CAACTATGCTTTTATAAAAGGAACAAACTGCTGAACATGAAAATCGGCTACGTCCTCTTTCCTTGCACGAAACTTTACTAAACTATCACAGGCTGATAGATGCTGGCACAAATGAATAGTGATTAATTTTTCACGCACAGATGGCGCATTATTTAGCATCCTCAAAGCATACGTTCAATAATACCACAGGGGCATGTGAACAGTTCGCAAATGTAGCTGCTTGCGAAATGCTGCTCCCCTTGGCCCGAAAGCCGGTGATAATCCCTGTTTGCAACTCTGTTAAATCGCTTCCCTCGCCCATAACAGCAGGAAGCGCATGTGTACAGCCAGTCTGTCGGTCGCATTATGTACCCGCTTCACCAGCCCGCGTCACAGGCTATACTTCATGGGCTACACGCTGCAGATGACACTTGCAGCAGGTGGTCATAATAACATGATTCAACACTGTATAGACAGCGGTGCCACGAGTCATTCCATCATATAGGTGGCCGATAATGTCACGAGACACATACCACCATGCTTCCTGTAACTGCACGTGCTGATGAGCTGGTGTTCGGGTAGGTGGCTGATGGTGGTGCAAACATTTCCCCATAATATACCACATGTGTTCAACAGGGGACAACTCTGGAGACCTGGCAGGCCAAAGAATTATGTCCACTTATTGTAGAGACTGTTGGGTGATTTAAGCTGTATGGGAACGAGCAATATTTTTTCTGTATGATAACCGTTAGGTGCGCTGCGCAAAAGTGGCAGGAAATCCGGTCGCGGAATCTCATCGACATATCTCCGTGCTGTCTCCACGTCTTTAACAACCACGAGATGTGACCGGGAGTCATAATTGCGATATCGATCTTCCTCTTAACGCGTTCACTTCTGCCTTTCCAGCTTGCTGTGTGGCCCTGTTAGGACCCGGCGCTGGCCACAAATGTCCCTATATCACCTGTTACGGTGACGTTTCTGCGACATCACTTTAACCATCTGCATTGCACAATTGGTACATGCTATTGCTTTTATTAAAAATGGGCGACACCTAATGTGTGTAGCGATTTCCATATCAAGCAGCGTAATTTGCCTAACTTTAATATATTCTAGTTACGTGTAAACTTGGTTATTGGAGGTGTACCAACAGTTCACATCGCATATTTACGTAAATTTTAACTTGCAATCGAGTCGTAACACACTTGTGTCGCATTTGAGAGGACCTGGGTTCGATCTTGTTCAGCCATCGTGATTTCTATTTTAGGTGTTTTCCGAAATCACTCTAATGCAAATAGGGTTGCAACTTTCTTAGATCTGCTGTGCGGGACACTTCCGAAAACTCGATACAAAACATAATCCCAAGGAAATAAAATTATAGTTAAAAAAACTATTTGATTTAGGCCTGTTATTTGTAAAGTAGAAAAATTAACATAGTAATACGTAATTTAACATTAGCTCTGAACATATACAACAGCAAAATATTAGTTGTCTTATACAAATTTATTTTTTTGCCACTTTTCAGGCTTCCATGGAAATTTTTTCATAATTTTGTTTTCTTACAAAATATTCTGCCACTGAGTTATAACAGCTGCGTAAACGTCCGTAATAACCAAAGTGGTAAATTACTGACACTTTCTTGATTTATTTATATTCAGTTTATCTTAGAAGAATTCTGAGATACGGGATATAAAACGCCCCGCCCTATGCCCATACGGGATATGTGACGTCCCGTCCTATTTCCATTCGAGATAATTCTTTTAGCTTCAGGATACGGGAAATCGCGTACAATAAGGGACAGTTTGCAACTCTAAATGCCACGACAGATTTATTCCTGGCAGAGTTAGGCGAGGGGGTGCAATGGTAACCCTTCGGACTCGCATTCAGGAGCATCTGGGTTCAGTTGCCAGTCCGGCAATCCTGATTTCGGTTTTCCATGTTTTTCCAAAATGACTGCAGGAGAATGCTGGGATGGTTATTTAATACATGCCATGACCGATACCTCCCCCACTATCGCGTCTCTCAGCAACTTGCTCCATCTTCCAACGGCCTCGCTGTCGACGAGACGTTTCGCCCTACCTACACACGTACTTAACTACCCGACAACGTAGTTGACAGAAAAGAAGCAGTCCAATGTCACTGCGCAGCCAGCATGCGCACTGCCCCACACGAAGCTGTTAGACGTTTCGCCTGCCACTAAGGCGAACTAGGTTCAATCCCCGGCCGAGTCACCCCCGGATTTTTGCAAGTGTAAATCGTGCCGGACAATGCCGCTGGTCAGACGGCTTTCTCTGGGATCTCCCGTTTCCCTCGCCTTTGCATTCCAGCGCCGCTCCATCCTCTCATTTCACCCTCGTCGGCTCTCAATACCTCGTCGATAAGAGCCGCCAAAATCTTTCCAACTCGACTTAATGGACACCCCTGCGGCGCAGGCTCGCACTTTCTATGGCGTCGCCGCGGAACTTTCCCCGAGGCCGCGACAGGGCCCATCTCGGCGCGAGAGGCGCCGGCAGATGACACCGACGCCACTCATTACGGTAAGCGTCGTTAACGACCCTGCCGCATTGTCTCGTACGCTCCCGCGCCCGTGCGCCGCTTTCCCCTCGCGTGCCGGCAATTAAGTCGCGGGGACACGCTCGCAACGTGCTCCGTGCCACCGCCACGCGGCCTATCAAAAACTGCGAGTCCGGGTTTTACGTCGCCCACGCTCTGCCAAAGGCTGACGATGACGTACGACTCGGTGCTCAGAAATAACTAGTGGCGGACAATGACTCTCAAACTGGTGCAGCGAGAATGATGTCGAACCAGCCACACACTCGCCCACCTCTGCTCAAGTACTGAACGTTTTGCCATATTTCCGGAATAATTCGACAAATTCTCACCAAATTTTGCACACCATTAGTCCTCCAAAAGGCCATGTAAAGTTACATGACTTAAGTGGGGTCAGACATTGATTCCCAAAATGATGGCCATGTTAATTTTTTTATAAGTTTGATACATCTATTTAACATTTAAATCAAATTCGACCAAACATTTTACGGTGACAATATCTATTAGAAACATTATATACGGAACCTCTTCATTTAGGCAGTTTAGTAAGATAGCACTGATTAAGAAAGTACGGTTTTTATGCCATATCTCGGGGGCCAATCAACCTATTTCCACCAAATTCTTCATGCAAGTTGCACTACGGTAGGCCGTGTATATTTACGTGTTTTAAGTGGCTCAGACACTTATTTTCAAAATGATGGTCATGTAAATATTTCTGGTTAGTCAACCCTATCATTCAAAACATTATTCTGATCACACCCGAAGTTTATGCTCCAAATTGTACCCCCGTGCAGTTGATTGCACTCTAGCTTATTTTCTCGAGGTTTTCTAAGTTTGAGTCCCGGGTACGGCATTGTGTATTTGTAGTTGTCTCAGGACTGTAGCATATGTTTACGACTTCATCTCTAATGATATTTCTGTCAACGTGATATCAATGCCTAGTACCATCTAAGCTTTTAAGAACTTCATTAAAAACTATTTGCACCCATGTAGAGGGAAGTAGGCTCATTAGTTGTATCAGAAACATCTTGTTAATTGTTGGGAGGATGCGGGGCACATTCCCTGATGTCTCCCTGAGACTATGCCTATGCTTTAATGTGTAATAAACTTTTTGTTGATGAAATCCTTAGGTCTAAAGGATAGAATCGGATCCTTCAGCTTGGCCTTTCCCTTTAATTNTTCATCTCTAATGATATTTCTGTCAACGTGATATCAATGCCTAGTACCATCTAAGCTTTTAAGAACTTCATTAAAACCTATTTGCGCCCATGTAGAGGGAAGTAGGCTCATTAGTTATATCCGTAACTCCTTGTTAATTGTTGGGAGGATGCGGGGCACATTCCCTGCTGTCTCCCTGAGACTACGCCTATGCTTTAACGTGTAACAACTTTTTGTTGATGAAATCCTTAGGTCTAAAGGATGGAATCGGATCCTTCAGCTCGGCCTTTCCCTTTAATTTTTTACTAAAAACAAGTGCAAGATTGAAATAAAATGTGGCAAAGCACACATTAAGTCAGTGATGAGAAGTTAACTTTTAAAATGAACAAGTTTGTACGAACTCGTTCATATTTTGGTAACTCTTAAAGGAGATCACTCATTCTTTACACTACGAACATGAACTTCCTTTTATCCATTTATTTTATTTATTTTATTAATTTAACGATACTATTTAAAACATTATCATGTGCCTTGTTGCTTGTTTGGCGATTATGTATATCGAGAGCAAATTAACTGTGGGTACTTTTCCAGCCACTAGTCCCTAGACAACCATAACATAACTAAGACAAGAGAACTAGAAAGGTATGTCCAGTTTTGATCATCAGATATCAAATGTTGTTATTTAACATGTTTATAGCATAGGTAGTGCAGTTTTCACCTGCAAGAGGGATCTGTGATTAGACATGCATTTTGAAGATGTTCTCTGTCTTAAAGTGGGACTCCATCAACAATTAAGCTTTACTCATTTGCAAAAAAAAATGGAACCACCTTAAGGTGCCATCACAGGGGCATGCAAGTAGGCGCAGACACAGGACATGGTGGTGTGTATACAGAATACATCAAAATATTGTACCACACCAAGTATGTATTGCAGAGGAAAAACACTCACAGCGTGCACTTAGTAGGCCTACGGTGTTGGAACATCCACGGAGACAGGCGGCAATACGGTCGGTCATGGAGGCGTAGAGACGTTGGATGTTTTCCCAAGGCACATCCTGCCGCAGCTGGTACAACTGGCCGCAGTAGTTGTCGTCCAAACTGGTCCCAAATGTTCACGAGGAGTAAGAGGTCTCGGGACCTTGCTGGCTGGTTTTTCGGAATATTGGTTCTTTTGATTGTGATGTTATGAAGGAGGATAATGTTTTCGTAAAGTAAGTTACGACTGCAGAAGAATCCTTCATCCTTCTTCATTTTATGTATAGATTTGCTCCTCAGGGAATGACTGCACACAATGGATCTGGTATTCTGGAAGTTTGTTTCTTCAGACATCCTCATAATAGTACAGTGACTGGTGTTAATTATCTTAGTCAAATAGATTCAAGAGACATTATATGTTGGAAGACTTTTGCAATTAATGAACTTGTTGCTGGCTGGGTTGTTAAGAGGATATGGTACAGGCAATTGATGAGGGGAAGCAGGTTGATGCCTGCTTCAATGATTTTGAGAATGCATTTTATAAGGTGCCCCATGGGACTTTGATGAAGAAAGTGGATGAGCTGATACTGGACAAGTGAGTTGTGGAATGGATTGGGGACTTCCTCAGGGGGCGAAGACAGAGGGTGAAAGTGGGCGTGGCAATATTGGAAGGAGAGGTTACGTCAGGGGTGCCGCAGGGAAGCGTGCTGGGCCCATTGTTTTTTACCATAATGGTAAATGACATGGGTTTGGTGATCAGGGGAAAAATAAGATTGTTTGCAGATGATTGTGTACTGTATGCAGTGGTGGGAGGGAGTGAAAACTTTCAGGCAAATATTGCCAGGATATGGTTGTAGACCATGGAGAATAAAATGAAGACAAATTTAAGAAAAACTAAGGTAGTGAGGTTTACAAGGAAGACGGTGATAAGCAGGGACATGTACAGATGGGAGGAGCAAGAGATAGAAGAAGCAGCAGAATATAAGTATCTAGGGATTGTATTGCAGGGAGACCTCGGATGGAAAAAAACAGGCAGAGAGGGTGATTGCAAAGGGAAGAAGGGCATTGGGTATGTTGGGAAGGGTTCTGAAGGGAGTCGGCAGTGAGGTGAAGGAGAAGGCATATGGCACAATGGTACGGCCTATGTTAGAATATGCGGCAGCAGTATGGGACCCGTACGTGGAGGTGGAGATGCGAGAGCTAGAGAAGGTGCAAAGAAGGGCAGCAAGATGGTTGAAGTGTAGGTGGAGAAGACAGGGGCAGGATGGTGAGGACGAAGGGAACTATAGGCCATCAGTGATGAAAGAAATGGGGTGGAGCTCATTGAAGGACAGGGGGAAAGTTGAAAGGCTGGTCAGGATGTACTGAGTGGTGAAAGAAGAGGGAGGGTGGGGAAGGTTACGCTGCCAACTAAGTAAGGGGGTGTTTAGAGGGAGAGGAAGTGGAAAACGGAGCGGGGTAGGCAGTCTATGCTGGTTAGGTCTGTGAGTCTGTGAGGGAGTGGAATGTGTTGAGGGAGGAATTGGTATTTGTGAGAGGGGTTGCAAAGTTCAGGAAGGGCATGGAAGTGGAGTTTGGTCAGGTAGGGGAGAGGTGAGAGAGCTCGTCACTGGGCAGTAGCCTAATTGCAAGTTATTATTATTATTATTAAGTGTTCGTGCAAGGATTTCCATATAAAAACATGTGTTCAAGAGGTTGCGAATTACAAACAGTAAGTTAGCGTGTTTTGCAAATGATTTATTTCGAAACATTTACTATAATGTTTTGAAATGCACATGCCCTAAAAAAGCAGCACTTTCAACTCTTTTGTCTTGTAAAAATAATATTTTTTTATTACACATGTGTTGTACATCCAAGAAGTGTAAGGTTAACTTCTATAAAAGTGTGTTTATTGCTGCATCTATACAAACGTATGTATCGGGTTTTGTTCTTTCATTGAAAATTAAACTTTTGAAATTGTAATAATGAATGTTATTGATGTACGAACAAAATTTTCCACTGCCACATCAAAACAAAATGTAATTCAAAATGAGACACTCGTAAGATCCACAAAACAATGCTTTCTCATAAAAGACGTTAAACTAAAGCTCCCATTCCCCCGCATATTTATCCCGAAATAAAATAAAGAGAACCCCAGAAACAAAAATAAAACATGTTGGAACGTCACCCTAGCCTTAATAACCTACATTGATTACTGGATGGAGGTTAGTTAACATCCATTTTTCAGGGCCATAGTTTGTCAAATTTAAATAGTTTGTTTATTTTTATATCTTATGAACCTTATTGTTGAAATGTTAACTACAAATTATACATTTTTGTCATTGCAAATTTAATATTTATTTTTGGGCCTATTGTGGATCTAATTATTCCATATTCGTATTCGGGAATATTAATTTGGTATTTCTATTCAATTCAAAATAAATTGATATTCGCACAGGCCTACAGATAAGGTAAATAAATGGTCCCACATATTTTAGAATATTTTTTACTGTAGAAAGTACTAAATTTGTATAATTTTTTTGTTTTGTTCTCGTATCTTGCAGTCTTCAACCTCCACTTCCATAATATATCTTTAAACATTTTTGGGAAAGGGACACATCCTCATGAACAATGCACTAAAGTTTGTAATGGCTTACTTATCTACATTAGTCAGCACTTCGTTTTTGACATTTCTCAATATATTTAAGTAATGGAGGAATACACAGAGGCAGAAAAAGTTTCATAACTTTGTTGTATTACGCTGTTTCTCATTCTGGTCATATCTACATTAAGCCACATTGGGGGAGGGAGAAGTAGATAGGGAGCGAGAGAACAGCACCACTGAGTCATGACAGGCTGTTCCAAGCCACTAGGAATTGTTTTTTTTAAATCTCGAACACATCTGCACAGCGGCAAAAAGTCATTCCTTGACACGTTCGCATGATGGCCAGGTGCAAAGGTCGCAACAAGCCATGCTAATTTACTGGGTGGTGTTCTTAAGATTGTCACAGCTGCATAGTGGTATGGAAGCAGGTGTACTGACAGCCTGGAATTCCACTCCCTTAGAAAAATGTAACAAGAATAAGTAATTGTGTATTTACTTGGCTGTATTTGCTACTGTATAGGCACAATAACACCACTTCATCAAGGTCAAATAGCGTCCAAAAGAAAGTCTTCCCACAAAGGAGAATGTGTTGCACATTTCTTTCTTATGCTTGCTTTCTACCTTGTATATCTTTCAACTTTCAAGCTACGACTAAGATAAAAGAGAAAAAGTTTGATGAAATTTTGCAGTAATACATGCAAGGAGATTCCTACCCCACGTAAGCTTCTTGATAAGTGCACTGCAGCAACTGATACACGCATTGGCATAAAAGGTAGTTACACAGAAACTAGCACAACTCTTGCCATTAAAATGGCACAAGTCATGCATGATTGTGTGCTGGCATTAACTACTGAAGATGATAATACAAGCATTAACAATTTCTTCAGATTTACATTTCCCTTATGCAAATTGTTTGGCATGTTTCATTGATACAGTCGCCATCTAACCACTTCATATATCATCATTTTTAAATTGGGGAAAGGGTTTATAAAATATTGCAAGTATAAAATACTGGGAAATAACAATACAATTAATTTAACTTCTTTTATTCAAAATAAAAATATATACAGTAGGTATACATGTTAATTATTAACCTGGTTACAATACTGCACAGTACATATTATAGCCACAGAATTTCCTATTAAATACAATGACAGGCAAAATGCTTGAAAAACAGAGCAGTAGAATGCAAAAGGATATACATAATTAATGTATTGTAAAATGGTTAGTGCATAATAAATTACGTACAAACATTATTATTGTTGTGTAATGCTATTCCTTCACATTCAATGATGTTGGAATCAGGACCCAGCTTCACAATATTGAATTTTGCCTGAAAAAAAATTGAAATAAAAAGTGGAAAAAGTTTATACAACCCACTTCCTTTTTTTTATACCCTAGCTCAATTTGACTGGTAATCATATCAAAATACAGTATTCATCAAAAATTAAAACAACATCAAAATAAGATCATCTCACATTTTTGCACATGTCTATAAGAAAACTCTTGATTCCTCCACAAATTATTTGGGCATGTATTTAACAGGATTTTATCTTGGTACTGGTATAAATGTTTTATGTTTATGGCAACTAATTACAAAAAAAGTTAAATAACATATATTACTTGAAAAAAAGCTTGGTAATGAAATTGAAAATTAAAAGGTATGTTTGAGCTCAAATAACACTTAAACAAAAACATTGTGGCCAAATTATATGCAACTAATAATTGTAATGCGAAATGTAGTACAGTTCGCATGCATTTACAACCAAATGAAGTCTTGCTTGCATTGTAACTTGTTACTACTTAAGCAAAAGATAATAGACCTAAAGATTGAAATAAGATACTTGTCTTATATTCAGATAATCATAATGTTTGAAGCAACAGCCATTCATGGGCATCATCCTCCCACGTCCAAATTTGTCAGCACTTGCTAATGTGGTCGAATTACTGCCCCTAACAACTTGAGAACTTCACATGAATTTTCAGCAGACCGTGTAGTAGCATTATTCTACCATACCTTCGAAAGGCACATGTCATGTTTACACGTGGACTAGTACTGACTTCTTGAAATACAGCCCTACGGATGTCATGCACGAATGGAAGCCCAAACCATTCTTGGAATATTACTCAATATGGAGAGGAGTGGCAGAGAGAGACAAGAGTAAACGAGAGCACTGGAATTAGAAACTCGAGAATATGTGAAGTATTTGGGTTTATTCAGACACAGACTCGACATGCCCAACCTGTGCCTAGGACACCTGAAAGGTAGGGTGACCTATGTCGTTAAGAAAGCTACATGGTGGCATAATGACGGGGCAAGGATGACACCTTGTTTAAGTTAAACTAGGAGCTCGACCGTGACCACCGAGACAGCCTTGGGTTTTCCTTAACTATTCAAATAAAAATACAGAGTTAAAAAATTGTTATACTGAAAGTGACAAATTGAAATATGTTTGGTACCAACAAACAAGATATTTGAAGTAAGTCTTGTATTAATGCTAAGTAAATTTGCAAACTTGTAGCTAATACTGAATACTAATTCACAGGTTACATACTGACTAGCTTTTCTTAAATACCTGCATTTTCTGCATTAATTTGTGTGTTCGAGGCATATATTTGAAGAAAAAAAAAAAAAGGAGAATTTTTAATTCTGCAACTGAACCCAGTTGTCCCCCATGGCAGTTGTGTTTGTAAGAATGTGGACTCTAATACCAAAGGGGTTGTTAAAGTTGTATGTAAGTTGTGGAGAGGAGGTGAGTTATATTGCCAAGTTGCTGTTAGATAAGAATACGCAAAATAAATTATATGCATTTTAATTAAAACTGTGTTATTGTACGTTGAAGTGTTTTCAGTTAATATATGTTCATTTACATTTTGTATTAATGATACCCTGAAGAGTGCCAGACAATAATGAAATAACGTAATTTAAAAATCTTCAGGGCAGAAATGCACTGTTTGGCGTTAAATTACAATATTTTTATTAAGCGTATTAAGTGCGTAAAAGTGTTTAATTATGTGATATTAGTTGCAAAATTTACCTGGAAGTAGATATTATTTCCGTGGTGCTCAGGGACATCTGTAAATGACCAAAAAACCCCTCTGGAGGCCAGGTTACGACAGAGTGCTCAAGAGATGGTAGCACATGCATTATTTATGTGAGACATGTTTTGTAACTAGGAAGTTGTATTGAAAATTTAACTTAATGATAAAAAGCCATCTACTTTATAGAACTCCTTTCTATTGGTTTAATACTGGAAATAATTTGTCAAACAACTGAAATCAACACGTTGATCAGTACCAATATTGCAAAATTCCTATTTCAGCGCTGTCATAAATACGATCCTTGATCACATTTTCACACAGCCATCATGACACACCCATCACCCATACACTGAGTCACAGCTATAACAGTTCTGTGTAAAAGAACCATGCACAACCTGCAGGAACATTGACATTCTGGATGCTGAGTACGGGTTTAAATGCACAATTTAAAAAGAAACTGTAGAAAATACGTGGTTTTCATTTCAACAAAAATATTAAAAATGAGCACATACCTGCGTCAGTAGTTCAGCTACATGAATAGCTGTTTGTGTGTGAAGTGTTACTGGTCCACATTTTACTCGTGACTTGCCATCAGCAACTGCCATGAACAACATAAGCTGGAACACGTCAAGCAACACAATGTTACTGCACAACTTTTTGTTTAAATGGTAATACATAACTTAAAAAAAAACACCTGCTATGGCGACACAAATGACGCAGAACTGAAAGGTCTATGTTTAATTACTGGTATTGTTAGTACGCACATGCCAAAGTGTACGCACACGCCGCAACCAATTAGACGGCCACCCACACTGTGGACCAGGCATGTAAAGGTACCTGTTGTACACGTACGGTAGAGCCACGACCACTAGCAAGACACACGACAAACAGGCTAGATTCCCCATGTCAGCTAACCCACTACCTCCACAAAGTATAAACTCGCTGCAGGGAGTGCCAGGTCTGACAAGGAAGAATCTAACCATTCTTAAATACACTCTAGATAAAGAAATTGTTGCCTGCCACCCCGGAAGCGAACCGTAGCACCTTATCCCCGGTAAAAGCCATTCAACCATAGGAGAGGTAGTAGGTGGAGTGACAGGAGGGCAGCTTCCATCCTAGCTGGCAAGTGAGCACTGCTTAAACAACCTGTCCCAGTCTTCAGCTACCTGACCCCCCGGGAACGAGCTCATGCCGCCCGCCAACTGTCGAGGCCTTACCTCACAGTTCCCCACAGTCACTTGTTTGGATCCCTGGTGAAACTCCCTGAAGCTGCACAACCAGTCGCCGAGTTTCTCCGCCTAGGCCTACCACTGGAACTAGGCGTCGAGCCAGCTGACAACGTAGAGTCAGCACCTCCAACCAGCACCAGCAGGCCGGAAACCTGCCAGCCACAGCCGAGTACGCCTCTCCACTGAGCCGTCCAGCAGACGTCATCGCCACCAACCAGCCTGGTTAGGAAACCAGACGACGGACCTACGCCAACGAACACCCGTCGTCCGGCAGTGATGGGTAATCCAGCGGCTCCGCCTACAACCCACACTCTCAAGCGAATACTAGTTCAGCTAGACTTTGTGCCAAGCCAGCAGCCTACCCACCCGACATTATGCAGAGGCACCATTAAGACCAAGCACTAGATTTTACAGACCCCGCTACAGTAAGGTCTGTACCCCCACACCTGTGCAACTGGTCCAGCACAGAACTAAGAAACTTAAAAACTATTGAAATGCTGATGCATCTTTGTCCCTAGACAGTCACGTGTCACAGCTTATCATGCTTTGATGTAAGACATTCTTTCTACTATTTTGATATCAGCCCGTTTTGCACTGAACTTTCTTTACAATACATATAATTTTTCACAATTGTATGAATTGTTATTATTGGATATAAAAGTTTAACATTTTGCATTGTTTGAAATCAAATTGTTTAGTTGGCATAACTGTCACCTGTGTGGTTGGTATAACTGTCACTAGGCGGCGCCATTGTAAAAATGGCGTCTTGTATTATAACTGTGTCCTTCTTCCTGTATCATTGTTATGGTGTAGTGAATAAAACATTTAACACTAGAAATCTCAAGTTTTATTAAAGAAGAAACCCATAAACCTCAATAGGTTATGGGCCCAGGAAGCTCTGGAACTTAGAGAACAGAAGAAAACAGCAAAGAAAATGTTATTTTTATTGTCAGAAAAATAGCGTGCCGGTAACCTCAAAAATTCAAACATCACAATCTTTAAATGTGTGAAAAATTTTATGGAAATATTTTTTGACAACGGAAATTCCAAATAAAATGCGCATTGAAAGCAAATGGGATCGATATTTCCATACCTAAACCGGAAACTAACCCAAGTGAGTGGTTAAAACATGATGGCATAGCAATGTTCATTATAACCTCTTCAATGGATCTCAAGCATATTACACTGATAGAAAACTGTGAAACTGCTCATAAAATAATGTCCAAACTAGAATCTGTATATGAACAGAAAAGTGAATTGAATAAAATGTTGATTCATGAAAGGTTTTACCAGCATAAAATATGTTTTAGTGACAGTGTAACACAACACATCTCGAAGTTAGAAAACCTGGGTCAACAGCTAAGAGATAGTGGTGAAAGTGTCAGCGAATTGGCCATCATTACAAAAATACTAGGAACTTTGCCTGGCAAGTATAGATCGTTGCGACAAGCATGGATGTCATTGGATCCTAAACAGCAGACCCTCATTAATTTAATTGCATGTTTGTTGGATGAAGAGGCCAGTATTGCATGTGAGGAAGAACAAGAAACTGCCCTTCTTGTAGCAAATACAAAACAAAAGAAACACAATGAGAGTGGTAGTAGCTCAAATCAAAACAAAACTTGTAAACATTGTTTTGAATGTTATAATTGTGGGAAGCGTAAGCATTTTGCTAAAGAATGTCGTGCTCCAAAGAAATCAACCAGGAAACCATCAAAAGATGGGACAATGTTGGCGTTTAATGTAGAAACCAATTTGAGTGAAGTTGAAGAGAGTGCCTGGATTTTGGACAGCGGTGCATCTCCGCACATTACATTCAGAAAAGATTATTTTGAAGAACTTGTGGAGTGCAACCAAAAGTCATTGTCATTAGGAAACAGTCTGTAGAAGTGTGTGGTATTGGAAAAGTTATGATTCTCAGATGGGTTGATGAACAGTGGGAGTACAGCATACTACAAGGAGTTTTGTATGTTCCTAGTTTTAGAAGAAACCTGTTTTCTGAAGGAGTAATCAGTCAAAAAGGGTACACTATTATCAAGAAATACCCAAATGCTTTAATATACAAAGAACATAAAGTGGTAATGAGTGCAATAATCACAGAAAACAACTTATATAAACTAAAAATTTAAACAGTGGTTCCTGACACTTGTAATGTGGTTCAAAGCAATCAAAGTGACATTAAAAAGTGGCACGAGAGACTAGGGCATATCAACCTTAAACAAATAAAGAATATGAGTGATAATAGTGTTGTTGAAGGTTTAAAAGTTGATGACAATCAAAGTAATTTTGTTTACGAAGCACGTGCATATAGACCACAGTGTCGTTTTCCCATTTCACAAATCAGTGCGAGGAGAACTAGAGCCAGGTGACTTAGTATACAGCGATGTCTGCGGGCCTAGGAGTCACACATCAGTTCAAGGTCTGAGGTATTTTGTATTGTTCAAAGATGCTGCTACAAGTTACAGGCATGTATATTTTATGAGACACAAAAGTGATGTATTGGAATTTTTCAAGAAATATAATGCCATGGTCAGAAAAAAGTATACCCACAATGTAAAGGTCCTTCATACAGACAATGAAAGAGAATATATAAACAAAGCTTTAAAGGACTATATGGATAAATAAGGCATTATTCAGGAGCGTACAGCTCCATACACCCTCGAACAAAACGGACGGGCTGAGAGAGAACTACGCACTATTGTGGAGAGTGCTCGCTCTATGCTGTATGCAAGAGATGTTCCATTGAATTTGTGGGATGAGACTGTGAACTGTGCAGTTTATATATTGAATAGAACCTCCTCAAGCCAGACTCCTAACATGACACCCTTATGAGTTCTGGAATGGAATAAAACCTCAGTTGGGTCATGTGAAAGTGTTTGGTAGTGCTGGGTATGTTCATGTTCTTGACCAGTTGAGGACAAAATTAGATAAGAAGAGTGAGAAAATGATACTGGTTGGTTATTATAATACTAATTACAGAATGTATAATATATATACAAAACAAGTAAAAGTATCGAGAAATGTCATTTTTGATGGAGATCAAGTTCCAGAGATTACGAAGAATATAGTCCAAATATATGTTTTTGATGAAGGAAAAGAAAATCTAGAAAACATAAATGATGAAACTAACCTCAAATCCGAAGTGAGAAAAGATGTCACACTGATATAAAGTCCATCAACAGAGAATGAAGACAACATGCACAGTTATAACAGTGATGGTCTTCTTCCCTATGAGCCATCTCAAGAAATTTAGGATATAGAACCTTCTCATAATTTAAGACCTAGAAGAAAATTAAACTTGGTCTACAGTTGAAAATTTAGGTCAGAGAACACTTACTACTAAGTGGGTTTTTGCTATTAAGGAGGACGAGAATGGCCAGGTTATACGTTATAAAGCTCATCTGTGTGCACGTGGTTTTAGTCAAGTAAAAGGGGTTGGCTATCAAGAGATGTTCTCTCCAACCACCAGATATGATTCAATAAGAATTATTCTTTCTATTGCAGCAAAGTATAACTTAGAAATGAAGCAATTTGATGTAAAAACCGCATTTCTTAATGTTTATCTTGAAGAGGATATATATATAAATATACCAGAAGGTGTGCATGTAAATAGTAATTATGTCTTGAAATTTAAATAAGTCACTGTATGGATTAAAACAGGCCCCTAGGTGTTGGAACAAAATGTTAAGTGATTTTTTTAAAGAAATATGGTTTCATACAATCTCAGGCTGAAAACTTTTTATATATAGGATTTTTTAAAGGTGTTAGAGTGTTCTTAATAATTTATTTTGATGATGCACTGGTAGTATCTGAGAATAAACAAGTTATTAAAGATATAATTGATTATTTAAAACAAGGATTTAAAATTAAAGAGTTAAATTTAACATATTTTGCTGGCATGGAAATAGAGAGATTAAATAATTGTATATGTCAAAGTAATTACATCAAGCAAGTGATTAAAAAGTTTTCTATGCATAATGCAAACCCTGTTAGTACTCCAGCAGACATAAATGTTATNTGTAGTTAACTCGGATATAGTAACTCTTCTCGTATTCCGGGAAATCACGGCGAGGGAATATTTCTTAATGTTTTTTCGGCCCTTTCGTAATTCCCTATAGTGTTTTCAATGTGGGTTGAATTTTGTAAAAGAAAAAATTTCACGCCTGGGCCTGCTGTTTCCAACATTTTCTAGAAACCAATTCTGATGAAACACAGTTCATGAAATGGAAATTTATGTGTGATGAAAAACTTAAAGGGCTGAACTTAAAGTCTGGTGCAACACTGTCTGTGAGGAAATGCACTTTACATATAATGGTGGAGTAGATGTTACATCACCAGATGCTCATATTAGTAATCTGCGTGCAGTACAGTATATAGCAAAAAGANCAGATGCTCATATTAGTAATCTGCGTGCAGTACAGTATATAGCAAAAAGACTGAAAGCATCGGCGCAAGAAATACTGTCAACACGGGATAGGCCTCAGACTGCACTCGAAACTGAAACTGCAACAACCTCAGGAATGTGCTAATGACCTAATGATTTTCGTGACAATATAAGTTATAATACAGAAATACAATGTGAATTAGAGTCTGAGTGTTACAGAAATATTGTGAAGTGATCAATGAGGATACTGAGCAT
>NQII01010705.1:0-33208 GCA_002778355.1 Clitarchus hookeri
TTTTATACACAAGGTCCTTACTTCTCTCGTAAAACATAAGGCATGCAATTTTATTTGAAAACAACTTAAACTGATTAATTTAAAAATTTTATGAGGAAACAATTGTGCTTGAAACATGGTTTTCATAAATCGAATATGCTTTAAACCAATTAAGTCATATCTACAAATATTACATGATAGACCTACTACCAGGAGTTAACTTGTGAGATGCACAAAAACAAGGAAATCTTAAAGCTGACACTGCACAATCGCTGCCACACACAAAACACTAAACAAGAATACAGTGATTTTGTCATGAAAGATAAACTATGGGACCTTAGCCCTGTCATTTTAACGGTGGATAGTCTTCAGAGCCATGTAGCAGTTTTGTTGATGTCCGATTAGTATACTTTAAGATATGACCAAATGAAAAATCATTTTTAGCTATATGAACAGGGTATAAAATGTTATTTTCTTATGAGTGCGTTTTAAAATTATCCACACACCATCATTTGAAATGGCTGTCATTTTAGTAAATAGACAGTGCACTGTAAACCATTTTATAGTTTCGTTAATAAATGTGTATATCAACAACACTGCAATTCAGCTCAGCCAGAGTGTAGATTGGCCTCTTAATGTGATGTGGTCGAGGTGACCCAGGACTAGTTGAGTGAAGAATTTCTTGGTGCCATAACTCAGTGCAGAGTTAGTGATGTAGGTCGTTCGGTCGACGCCCCAGGAGGCCCTGGCTGCCTCTGTCAGTTTGAAGATTCAGTTGTCAAACATTTAATATTACCCTACTTACACACATATATCTTATGGCTAGACTGTGGACCGTTTCGTAAACCTCAAATATATTAGAAAATTGTGGGTGGTACTACAAGAGGTGTAGCGCCCAATGAGTCATGTAGGAATGAGTCAACACTCACTGAATTTCGTAAAGCTGTTTACTCACATACTTGCTATCATGTTCAAATAGTGGACATGTGAATAATATAAGAAACGAACCCAACACTTACGGCCTGCCAGTGACCTTAACGTGAAAATTACCTTAGTCAGCATGGTGCTCTGCGGATACATGGCGGCGTTAAGCTCTCTGGTAAGAGTGAATGTTGTTCTCAGCTCGGTACAGAAAAAAATCAAATTATCCAGTTAATTAAGTTATTATTGCAATGAATTGATATCAGCCTAAATTATGGTACTGAGGGAGCTCGCAGCGCGGACGACCACACTGCCAGTCTGGCTTGTGTGCTGATGCGAACTGAACAAGTGGCATCGGCTTCAATCACAAGGTGAGAACCGATGTCAAATGACAAGTGGTACAACATGATATATTCACTATGTAACATTATTGCAATGGTGAAAAATTATATGAATTAAATGAAACCCATTAGTGACCACTCATTTATTAACAAATGTCTGCTGAGGTTGATGTTGTGAAGTTTACAAGAAGTGTCACCATACTAAATTAAATGTTACTATCATGTAGGCCTTTATAGACAGTTTCCTATTATGAAAATACGATTACCTTCTTGTAAATAGACATTGAATATACACTATTATGCTTTGTTCTGAAAAGTGTCTGTATTACATTTCCTGTGACGTGTTTGTATTTCACTGGCTACAGTGTTGCCAGGTGGCTGTCTACTGAAGGGATGGACGAGTCCTGCTGGGCAAAGAAGTGTGGTTTGCCATGCTCGATGGTACTTTATACAATAAAACCCACCCCTGACTGTAGCTTTGAATATGATGAAGTTGTGTGTTAGGTATAGAAAACTGCTGCGCACTATTGTTTACACTTTGGGGCACTTAGCAATTCAGCTTCGGGCTACAGGCCAGTTGATGCCACTTCGTAGTGTATTAAGTTATATATCGCGGTACTAGCTACTACGACGTATCGACCAATTGCCAGTGAACCTAATGGCTGGGCTTTGAGGTTAACACAGTTTCGAATCGCCAACTAATTCATTACAAGAGTTACCTCTTGTAATAAATAAAGTAGAACGACCTATTGAGTCAAGTAGTACCTGTTGAGAAGTAGGTGCAAGTTATGTTCTTGTCAACCAGCACAACATACAATTGGCCTGAGGTTGCTGGTAAGGCCCGGTGCAGCTGGTGCAGTTGACGTGACTGCGGCGGTCACAGTGGGCACACGGTGCTTGAATGCGTGGTTCACATCATACAGCCCTTTCTCTTGACCGTGCAGTCCGCCATGTGTCCCATCGCGCAACTAGGTGCAACAGGCAGTGGGTAGCTTCAGCTTGGGGCGTGGCCTCAGTGCATAAAGCCCAGGCCTCTGGGAGCTTACTCTAGTTGCTTTTTGAGGGTAAGGGAACTGACCCCATCAAGGCTAACATCCTATGACATGCATGTGAGAGCAGGGGTTCCCACCACTTGTGATGCATGCTGGGCGGATCATATGGTGCGGCCACTTGGAGCAGCAGAGAGGGATGGTGGACCCCTTCTCCTCTAACTCCTCTTTGCTGCTGGGCGTCGTGATGGAGAAGATGCGTCGGAGAATTTTTCCGTCGCTGCCGGGACTTCGTATGTTTAAAAGCAGTCTGCCGCCATCTCTTTATAAACATGAAAGGATAACTGCGATGTTGCGACATGTCACAGGTAGCTGAAATAAACTGTGACAAAAGAAGCTGCGTCGCTTGTCACAGTCACTGTCTCAGTTCTTTTCTCAATCTGTGAACCTGTCATTATGCATCTAACTGTTTTTCCAGGGCCAGGTAAGTATGCTCTTTGGTCAATTAGACTGTGAACATCTTGTTCTGAACTTTTTTCGCAGCTGATTGTGTTGCTGCAGCTTGCGCAGGTATTTTTTGAGCAACAGAAGTGCCTGGTAGGCCGACTGGAAGCTGTTCGCTGCCCTGAGGGGTTGTGTTTTTGTGTCAGCGCTTCTGGTGCTTGACTTCTCTGGTTTCTTCTCGCACTTGCTGCTTGTTCATGGATGTATTATCGCCACACAAGTTGTCATGGTAATGAGCTGGTGTCAGTGATGGGGCTTTGCTGTAGCAAGCATCTGTTGTCCTGGTGTGCAACAGTCAGCCACTCTTGAACTCTCCTCTATACTGGAGACAAAGCTAGTGAATGGCAGGTGACTGTCACTTGTCATTTTTTAATTCAGGGCAGCCGCGGTAATTAGCCACATGCTGTCCCTTACACGGGACATGCTGCTTTTTGTTTTGTTCAGTCTCTGTGCATTGAACAGTTAGGTGATCGCCTCCACAGAAGAGACATCTCGGGGTGCTATTGCAGTCAGCGCTATTATGATGATTAAAGCATTGGCATTTGATACATTGGGGTGGGCCCTTGGGTCGGTGGCATTTTTCCTTCATCACAGCCAGTCCACACAGATGGTTCAGATGGATAGTCAGGTTGTTCTTCGGTGTGAGAGGCAAGTCGATTTGGGCTACTCCAAGTCGCTGATGAGTGCGCGAAAACATCGGCTCCACTATTGTGTGATTGAACCCACAAGATACTTGCTCGTCATGAACCATTGTGAGGTCCATGTATTGGGGTACTGGCTTAATAACCACCTTCAGTGACACTATGTTCAAGGGCAGCAGCACACTGTAGTCCTGGCCTGTTGCACGATTCATGTTTATTACTGTGTGATTATGTATGGTTATTGCCTGATATGCGACACCATCAGGGACGACACAATTTTTCATTTCACCTTTCACTGCCTGGCACAGCTTTGCTGCCAAGGGAAGGGGTGGTAGGCATCTCTGGGATATGGATCGCAGTGATTTATAGATGGTCGTTATTTATCATAATGGTTATAATAAACTGTTAGAATATAGTAATGTGTTACACAAGTAACACATAACATTGTTTATACTACAATTTTCTAATGTCTGGAATAGCTTCTCTTAATATAATGCTTGAATCTTGCGCATGACTGACTTTTAACTGTTACCCTTCCCTGACCTGACTAGGTAATCAATAACTATACATACATGAAAGTAATTTTTTGGAACGCCTCGGCTGCGAAGTGCATTACATTTTTTTTTTTGGGATGTCTTTTCTTGCAACTGCACTTATACCTGAAATTTAAGGATTTCTTTCGGATAGCTTCGGNTTTTTTTTTTTGGGATGTCTTTTCTTGCAACTGCACTTATACCTGAAATTTAAGGATTTCTTTCGGATAGCTTCGGAGATTTGGTATTGATATTTAATGATTTCTTAAATATGCTTTGAAATTATTTAATTTCCCTTGTATAATATGCTTAATGTTACAAAAATGCAATTTATTGTTTAAGTTAGGACATTTTGTAAAATTCCCTGTATGTTATTTATTAATTCATATATATATATATACATATACTATATATATATATTTACTATATACTTTTATTTAATCTCGCATGCAAATGTAACTCATATATTTATATAATATATATTCTAATATGTATGTATATATATACATATTAAAATATATATTATATATATGAGTAACATTTGCATGCGAGATTAAATAAAAGTATATACTAATGAATATTATTTATTATTTTTAGAGGTATATAGTTATTGCAACATACAGTGACTCACTATGACAGTGGCACACCTATTCTATAATATTTCATTGTTGTAACACAAGTCTTTAGGATATGAAAATTGAGAGCATTGGTGATTAAATGTATATACAATCATCATACAGCAGNGTTGTAACACAAGTCTTTAGGATATGAAAATTGAGAGCATTGGTGATTAAATGTATATACAATCATCATACAGCAGATTTAAAAGGAAAATATCTCATAAAAGAATATATAAATCCACAACAAAAAACTGCACATTATGAGGTCAAGATGTACACCACAATGAAAATGGCACAGACTGTATATGTCCTGTCGTTGAACGGTGTGTGGTGACAGATAGTACCTAGTGTAAATACCATAGTTCTTTTTCATCTCCTTAAGTCTATCAGGTGTATATCGAACCAACCTTTCATAATAAGAGGGCTCAATCTTATCCCATTTCGTTTGAAGGGCAATTTTGAGGTCATTCCGGTTAAATATGGAATGTTTGCTGACGTTTCCTTTTAACACACTCCACAAATTTTCAATGACATTGGTGTCTGGAGCATGTGGAGGGATATCGAGTACATGGGGGGAATTAAAGGGTAACCACATGCATACATTAAGGGGCCTTATGTTTCGTGTCGTTGTCCTGGTAGAACGTGAAACAATCACACAAGCCTAATTTATCTGCGCTCAGAGTCAGTACTTTCTTCAATATGTCCAAATACAAATATTGATCCATAGTACTATCTATGAAATGGAGTTTCCGCACACCCGTAGCCACCATACAACCCTATATCAGGGACGCATCCTGTGTTTCACTGTCGGATGAAGATTTTTCTCTGCAAGCTCGGTATTTGGCTTACACCAGATACTGACCTTNATCTATGAAATGGAGTTTCCGCACACCCGTAGCCACCATACAACCCTATATCAGGGACGCATCCTGTGTTTCACTGTCGGATGAAGATTTTTCTCTGCAAGCTCGGTATTTGGCTTACACCAGATACTGACCTTTCCTTCTGATGCAAACACAATGAATTTACCTTTATCGGTAAATATTACTGTTTCCCAGTAGTCAAAATATTTATCAGAGTAATGTGTGGCAAACTGTAACATGAGACGTTTGTTCTTCTTCCTGATGTATGCTTTATTGCACGCTACTCGACCATTGAAGTCCTCTCTACGAAGGACACTCCTCACAGTTTNTTCTTCCTGATGTATGCTTTATTGCACGCTACTCGACCATTGAAGTCCTCTCTACGAAGGACACTCCTCACAGTTTCTGGGCAGGCTTTTTTCTCCAAGACAACTTCTGCTTCCTTGGCAAGTTTTGGTGCACTTAATGCGATATTCTTCTTTATTTGACATTGTATCCATCACTCATCTGATGCAGTAAATATTTTTCTGGAAATATGATTCTCTTAAGTCTTTATTCTACTGTACTAACAAAAGCGACGAACAATATTTTGCACAGTAGAATGATTACGATTTACAAATTTGCTGATCCCACATAGAGATTTACCCCTTTGGTAATGCAAAATTACCAGCTTTCTCACTACCACAGACGTCTGATCTCTTTCACGTTCCATGTTGATCTACGAAAACTTACTTGAATGTAATTCTTACATTCATTTACTGAACGAATGTATGTGATGTTCAGAATGCATGAGCCCGACATGGAATGCTCGGTAGTCCAATAGGAGCCGTGTTTTGGGCAGTGTACCACTTTCACCGTGGCATTATAACTGCAGTTGTTTTAGTATTTTTTTTTTATGCATACATACTCATAGAAATTTTACTTATCTTTATATACCTTAAAAGCTGGATATGTGATGCATTATATAAACTGTGATTTTCATTTAAAGGGAATATTAATTTCCAGTCTAATGTCAGTTCGTACTAGGTGTACTACTTTCACTGTGAATCACTGCAACTGGTAGTAATATATACGAATTATGACACATTTGAGATATTCAACTGTATGAAAATTAAAAAATTTATCGTATATGTAGGGTTTTTATTTCCGTAAATTCATTCTCTTTGCAGGAATGTGTGAATTTTCAGTCTCATACGAATTTAAATCTTTAAATTTTAATCTAATGCGTTTAAGGCTTAAGACTATCGCTATTTTGCAGACGTGGTAATTGAGGGAACTCGTTCGGCAACAAC
This sequence comes from Clitarchus hookeri, assembly GCA_002778355.1. Lineage (NCBI taxonomy): Eukaryota > Metazoa > Arthropoda > Insecta > Phasmatodea > Phasmatidae > Clitarchus > Clitarchus hookeri. The sequence continues at coordinate 6,684 of NQII01010705.1, forward strand.
ATTTATACCCCAAAAGCCCATGCTTTTATGAAGGGGGGAAAGTTGGCATGTTGTCACAAACTTGAAGCTATATATTCAAAGCCAAAATGTGATGCCCAAAACATTGTATATGTTAAGGCAGGTGTTTGTATTTAATGCATGTAAAATGTGGATGGTATAAAATAAATAACTATTGAAGCTAAAGTTACAGACTAAATATCAAAATGCTCTGATACAATAGTATCAATTTAATTGTTACATGTTGGGTTTCCAATATTGTGCATGTTGAAGGAAGGTTCACAATTAAATACTGAAGAATTAAAACTTGTATCTTGATGTGGTCGAGGTTACCCAGGGCTGGTTGAATGTTGTATTGCCCGGCGACATAACTCAGTGGGTTAATGATGAGGGTTGTCCGGTCGACGGCCCAGGGGGCCCTGGTAGGTAATCTCCGTCAGTTGGTTGATGAGTTGTCATGTACTTACTGTTGCACTTTATATCTGATGATGAGACTGCAGGCTCTCTCGTATGCTTGAAATAAGCTAAATAAATGTGGTTGATGCTACAGAAGATGTAGTACCCTGCAATGAATTGACACTAATTTAATTTGGTAAAGCGATTTATTCACTGTTCTTGCTGCAGATGATTAATGCGTGAATAAAGCATGAAAATGGACCCAGCACTTATGGCCTGCCGGTGACCTTAGTGATGAAATACACATGGTCAGCAAGAAGTGCAGGTTTAGTTCATTTCGACCTGCACCTAGCACTCTTGGCCTGATGTATTTGGTGCAGCCTGGTGTAGCTGGTGTAGTTGTTGTGACTGTGTCGGTCAGAGTGGGCACAAGGAGCTCGTGGACACATGGTTCATGCAAACCTATGACTCATTTGATACAGCAACTTTTCATTCTAGCCAATCAGAATCGTCAGATACCATAGCAGCTAGTGTAACCTGAATAAAAATGGGCAAGAGGGAATGTTACTCTCATTTATTTAATTATTTGGGGTTACTTCTTGTATATCGTTTTGAAAAACATTTGGTATCAATATATCTGCAGAAGGTTAAATAAACCGAATTCAATTACCTCTTCTAAGAAATAAAACATGACCTCGAACAGTTATTTAAATAAAGAAGCATCCTCTTGACTTGGCCACGTCTGCGTGGTCTGGTAACGCCACTGTCGTCACGTCTTCGACCCACAGTCGCTGCACCAGTACATTCTGCGGAACACGCACATCGTGTGTACTGATGCGTGTCTGCGTCGTTCACTTGGGAACGGGTCATAACCCGATACTGAGTGATCTAACCGAGTGCCTGGGATGTCGCTAGAGAGATCTGAGTAATTACAATAAGAATCAAGTTTTAGGATGTGTAGTAAATAGCATGAGAAATAATTACTCACATGCAACTGTTTCTGAAATTCGCCCTTTGGATATTGTGAAGTATTCGTAGAATAAATGCTCAGCATGTTCATATTTAATGAGGTGTAGAGTACCAAGGCTAGGGTACTTGAAGTGTTCTATATCATTTTTCGAGTGCAATTGTGTGTCTAATCAAGCCAATTAGTGACGTGGGAAATAATAAGTGTTTCTTTCAACCTGACCATTCCTGTCGTACAGTGCCCCAAAACCTAACCGACCTAAATTTCCCACGCACGTGCTTTGCAAGGCACCACATAATCAATTTTTGAATTTAAATTAGTTCGTAACTAAGAACTCTTAACTCTCTACAGTTTTAAGACAACTCCCTCAGAACATTTTAGTGATTTATGTGTATATATTTAAAGTCCTATGTTAATGAGGTCAGTTAATTAAATTACCTCGCGGAGTCGAGCGAGCTCTCGGCAAGGGCGCCGCTCGCTCGCGCCATTTCCGACAGTCTGATTCCATGGGTCTTAGGTGCTGCACATGCCTCGCATCGCAGGGGACTTTTATATGTTGTTCTAAACACTTAACTGCAATTGATTAACGTAATTTATATTTAGTTCACCAACGGTCTTCCCCGCGTTCACAGCAACCCTCCGTCAGCTCAATTAACCGACCCCAGAGGTTTAATTACTCTTGTATGTTTTCGCACCATTCTTTTCCTTTTTGTACAATAACGACCACTGGTAGGCCTTGTGAGTTAGGTGTGCCTTAATTTGCATTGCATACATGTAGCTGTGTACACTATTCGGCAATATAATTAACTTCAGTTAACCGAAATTTGCGAGTTCTCATTTAGTGTTTTATTTCGGGTCCTGGCCCTATCCAGGTAGATATCGATGCCTGAAGTAGTTATCCTTCATATATAAGGTAAAGGGAAATATATTAAGGTGTACTGGGGAGCCTGAGTGCCCCGGTTATATAAAACGTATTCCTGTAAATTTGTACCGTTTGTTTCAGGGGATACAGCCACATGGTATTTCGACCCATGATCCTAAGAACTGTGATTTTTTGCTTACCCAGTGAGAAGGAGTCCATTATATGCCAAATAGGAATATTCTATAATATTCTGANAGAACTGTGATTTTTTGCTTACCCAGTGAGAAGGAGTCCATTATATGCCAAATAGGAATATTCTATAATATTCTGACTTTTCTTAACATAGTCGCCGGACGACATCCGCAGTATTATCCCCGACCGCTCAGGTAACGTTACTCTCTATTAAAATAATATATTTTTTACGATTTTACAATACGACGTAACCAAAGAACAGGATTTAAATATAGATTCCTGCCAACTATTAATGTCACTGTGCTCTGATGGGTTACTTCGTCTTGACTTATTCTTAAGATATAAAATATAACGATATCTTAAGTCAAGCGAAAAATGCGCACATCCCATACACGACCCGCACACCACAGTCATAAACCAATAACCAGACGTGACACGCTCTTCCGCCTAAGCCAACTTTGCACCTCATCACAACAAGNCACCACAGTCATAAACCAATAACCAGACGTGACACGCTCTTCCGCCTAAGCCAACTTTGCACCTCATCACAACAAACAGGTTTTGTGCACTACAAATATACGCTCGTGAGCACATCAAATGCTTCAAACATTTATTACAAAACATTCAAGAAACATGAATGCACGTTCATGCTACGTGACACATTGTGACACGTTGTAACCTGTGCGCTGACGAGGGAAACTGGAAACTATTTGAAAACTTTGCATTTCCATCAGCGTGGCGAATTTCACCAGGGCACAGCGTAAATGGGGAAATCAATCAATAGGTTCCTTGAAGAATTAAAAACTGCGTGTATAAGAAAATACTGGACATTGTTAGTTTCATGTAAAGTGAGATATTAGTTTCAAAATAAATAGTGTACAAGTGCAGCCATTTTACATTACTTTCTGGAGATATGAAAATTAATAAATAGTGTAGGTTGCCAATTCATCTATTAATTGATGTGATGTGTTACAGCATGTGAAAGTGTAATTCATAACTACTAAAAATTTGATATAAATATTCAATCAACACCACAGGTAGTAGGGCTCAGGTCACCCCTTTGATGTCATCTTGCTGCCTCTTCGGACAAGTTAGGCGGCCGAACATTAAATTCAATTAAAACAAAAACCAAGTGTTGTCAGCATTAGGCAAGACGTGATACAAATAAAATAACACAATTTCTGGAACCAGCAAAACTCCCACCAATCATATTTTTAAATCGCAGTTCATTTTTAAGTGCACCCATCTGGTTCATAGGCACTTCCATAAATAAAAATAGGTACTTCAATGTATTGTATTCAATGTAATATGTCAGTTGTGTCTTAGTTATGAGTTTCAAGTACGACATTATTTATGCTCCATGTTTTATGCGCCATCTGACCGTGAAGCCCCGATCGTGCGACGTAATGATTTTCAGTCATCATCAACAGACTTACAGGTGAGATCGGCATCATGTGGCTCGGGGTACTTCAAATTTTTTAAAAATTGATTTAGCTTGCAATAGTTTATTAATAATTAAACATTCATTTCTAGTCTCGAGATGTGCCCACGACTCTTATCACTCGAACCAGAAAGTTTTTTTAGTTTCAGCTCTTGATAGTAGATAATCGTGGCTTACCGGCGGAGCTTTGTGCCACGTCCGCTTAAGTAATGTGGAGTGTAAGCATTTATGTATAGAGAACTTAGTATAATAAAACTTGCCTATACAAAACATATGACTTTTTTCCATCATTTCACAACCTGGCCGCTTCACTGTCATTCTGCGACCATTCCATAAAGTGTACATCTTCAAGTGTTTATGTATTCAATTGTTCATATATTCTAGTGTTAACTGTATGATGGTATACTAATCACAGAGCATATGGAACAGCGAACTGTTATAGGGCTGTGTAAGTCATGGACGAACACTCCTGAGAGAGTGTCGTGCCGCTCCGAGGCAACACTGAGCGATTGGTGTCCTTATTAACATTTTATCAACCGAATATTATTATTTCAGCATAGGCCACATGATCTCGGTCGAGTCAACCTTTGATTACATTGATTCATATGTAAGTACAGTCCACAGTGATTCTGTTTAGCTAATCGTAAACCCACCTTTACAATGTGGCGGACATAAGTCAACATTATATAATGCTCGTCCTCCGACAAGGCTCAGTCTTTGACTGGAAAGAAGTTATACTTGTCTCTGAATCTACATTCCACTGGAATGCTAGGTTCGTTTCGATCAACTACACAGGTTACACAGGCACGCAAAACTCCAAAACAGTAGTTTCTTTCAAGTGGATGTGACATCACAGTTATTGAAATTGTAATTTCTTTTAACCTTGTGCGGCTAGACAGGCAGGTTTGTGTAGCACAAAATTACACCAGCTTTAGAGGAGGTGTAATGGGCATAGTGTAATTAAAAATGAATTGATTTTAAATTTGTCACATTTCCATTGATTGATTAAGGAAATGTGATGTAATGAAACTCTTTTTATTATTCATGTAGGAAATGTTTTAACGAACTTAATTAAGGAAAAATTTAGTATTCGTAAACTTTAATATTGCCGGATGTCGTTTTTAATCAAAATATAATTACAAATAAACGTGAAATCATTTTGCATTTATTTAGATACTGTCGATAATATTTTCCTTTAAATTTGCTGCATAAAATATTTTTTATTATAGGTTTTTTTTTTGCAAGGCATTTCGATTAACGCTGTCATTGAGTTGCTGCTTAGAGGCTAATGATATGAAATACTATTTTAAAAAAATGGTTCGTTACAAAAATAAATTAATGAAATTTGCTATTCACACAATAAAGAAATACCCGACACAAAAGCACGTGTCGTCAATTGTGCAACAATATAGTACTTAGTTTTGCGAAATGTCGTTTCTTTGGAACCTGTGTATAGTACTATTCTCGATAGATACTTCATCTGAATTTTCTGACCTGCACCAATATAGAAAGCTGGTGTATCTGCACTACACTACACTGGTTAGACTTTTTTTTGTTGAAAGGAACGATTCAATTGTAAACAAGCTGTGTGGAGTGCACGTGGGAGATGTGAAGTAGATTTTTGAGTCGCAATAGGAACTTTATTTACTCTGTTTTACTTAAATGTGTTAATTTATTTCTGTGTAATTTGTAAAATTTGTACAAAGTGTAAGAAATTTGGAAATGAAATCTTTTTACGCATGGTTATAAGAAATGTGGTGTAAATTGAAAGGAATGTGAATAACTCCTAGGTATGGCAGTACTATAAATAATATAAGCTAATGTGATCGAAAAATTGAAAAGGATACAACCAAATAATATATTGATGTATATCCAACTCTATATTACACTTTAATTGTAAGTTACACTAGTAGAACTGTTTAAAACTTATATATTTTTAAAAATTTATTTTACGTAAATATCAATGACTTGCAGCTGTGTTATTTTGTAAAATTATTTCCCAAGACTCATTGCATATGTAAATAATATAAATGTTTGGTGGTTGTTTGTGTTTAAAAAGCAGGACTTTTCGCAGGACACTTGTCCAAACAAGGACATTCCAAGACTTTATTTTGTCTTTCGCATCTCACAGGACAACTGTGAAAAAAAGGTCTGTCCTGCGAAAAGCAGGATGTCTGGTTCACTCTACTCCCTTCACTCACTCAAACTAGTGTAGGACACGGTACTGGCTCCTATCAGTGTCTTGTTTGTTTTTCTTAAATTCAATACTCCTGGAATTAGCCAATAGTTGTCTTACAATGTGAAGGTGAATTTAAAACTGGAGTGTACCAGTCACTCTGTATTAATTTCACATTCAATATTACTTATAACATGGGAAGAATTCAGTGTGTTACAACTTCCCTGAAAAGTTTTCCCCATAAAACAATTCAAATGCCAAATTCTAAATGTGTACAAATACATTGATGGCTACTGATGTGACTGCAAGGGGGTGTACGGAGGGAGAGGTAACAACAGTGTTAAGATGCAGAGTGTACGGAGCAGAACAGGTGGTAGGCAAGCCATGCTTGTGAGGTCAGGGGAGAGAGGAATTTACTGCGGGAGGAGTTAGCGACAGTAAAAGTTGCTAGGAAATAAAAGAAAAATCACAGAGAGTGGAATATTTCCACTTTAACCAATTACACAGAACACGAATATACTAGGGTCATTAACGTATCACTAAAAAACACACCCACAAAAAATACATAAAAACACCTCAATTTAACATTTGTCCACCTAATTTGATAATATGTTCCCACTTAACCTAACCCTATGATGAGTGAATCACTATTTTACATTTTTAATCTAACTAGATTTTAGGGTTTTATTCTAACCTACTATTTTATTCTATTCTAGAATTTTAAAGTAACAGTAAAACATACCAGACGCATATGAATTAACTCACCTAGGTAGGCTGCGAGTACGATTCCACTGTCCTCTGCCAATTCAACTACCATTGTGCATGAGTTGCACCTTACCTCACTCGACAAAACACCATGATCTACTAAAACGTCCAAGTAACACCCGCCACATAGACGACAGTAACGCACAGAAGCACTCGTACTTGCACCCTCCATTGTTAAACCACAAGTCTTCGCTCGGTCGGATTAGGATGGCACAACTTACGAACCTCACTGTATTGCATATAAACAGAAACTAACCGACAGTTATGTCTACACATCCACAGAAAACAGGACTATACAACATGGCGTCCAATGTAAACAAAGCGGCCAAACTCCTTATATTTTATCTATTTTACGTTTTACTTATTTTACCATTATGCCCTCGTCAACATTAAAAATGTAAGCTTTGCAGAACCCAGTTATGTTACTCTCGTGAGTCTACTATGTTTCCTTCAGAAAAGTCGCTATTCTATACAATTACCCTCCATAAATGAGTCCTTATGAAGTTTTAAAGTATTTGGTAGAAGTTTGTGTGATTATTTTTAAAGGCCCTGCTACAAATCACTGTTTGTGTGTTGTATAGTGCAAGTGGAGAAGGCACACTAATCTCGGTTGGCAGGTGAAGAATAGCTGATGATCAGTATGCACATGATTTGTCATCAAGTAAATACGTTGCGAGGAAGGAACCCGTGAAATGCAATTTTGCTATTTACAGGTGCCAAGAAACCCTACAAATATTCGGTTTGTTTAGGTAATCGTGAAAGTAAGCAGGAAAGTAGGGATTGCCTTCATTCTTTCGCAAGTGGCACTTGTGTTGGCCGGAGAAACAGACTTCTTCACAACGTCTGGGACTAGTTGCGGTTGCTGTGCCCCTCAGCCATGCAGTCTGTCGCGACAGATGTGTCGTCACTTCTGTCGTTCAGAATGTAGCCCACGGCAGGCTAGTGTAGATCGTGGCGACAGCGATGCAGGTTTATAATTTTACAGATTTATGGGCATTCACCTTTGGCAATATAGCGGAGAAGACAGAAATGTAATTGAAAAAGTGAGGAAATAGGTGTCCTTGTTTGATGCCTCCTACGAATATTACAAGAATGTAGTGTAAAAGTGGAAGCTTGGAACGAAGCTGAAGAACCGTGTGTGGCCAGTAAGTTCCTGTTCATTTAATTGCTCTAAACAACTTCACAAAATGATTGATAATATTTTACAATTACTGTAAAATTGTTTATACTAACTCTATGAACGCAGGTGGATAGCAGTGGAACTGTGTAGCCAATCTAACTGGACTCCTCACGAAGCTGCCGCCACCTGCGTGGCGTCAACCATGTTGCAAACTGCCGTGACGATTGCACGATCACTGCTCACTGCGACAGACCATCTTCTGTGTGCCAAAGCCGTAATGTACGAGACAAATACTGCCGAAAACGCATGGATTTTAAAACAGATATTTTCGTAACTACTAACATGAGTATAAATGTGATTATTTATTTACTTTGAAAGGAAAAATTACCAATCCTATATCAAAGGCTTATGTAAAAAAAAAGGCATAAGTCAAAGTGATTGCCTTGGCGCCAAGGCCCATAGCAAGGTAACTGTGTTTGTCAGCAAGGCTTCATCATTCATTGGTGCACACACAGACCAGAGACAATCAGCTCTGCAGTTGATGTCGGCAGAGTATCGGCAGTTACCATCAGCCCGTCGTTGTACCAGGGCCTTACTAAGTGACGCTAGATGAAATGATTCATGTGATGTAGTCCGTGGAAAAGTTGAACATCGTATAGCTATGATTGTCTATACATGGCAAACTTGCGAAGCTGTCTGCAACTGCATTAATTCCAGTTCCAATAAGCAAAGTCTGTAGGCCTGAAATTCATTGATGGATCCTTCAGTTGTTGCACTGGTCGAGACATTTTTCGAACCTCAGGTTGATTTTCAGCAGAATTTTTGTCTGCTTCCTGGCACAAATTAATGCCATAACACATAAATTCTGAAGTTTCATTGCCCATTTGTAAAATTCAACGTCTGAATTACTGTTTTATATCTGCGAATGCTTGAAAATTACAAGGTGAGGTTGTGCTAACTTTTATTTTTCGGAGAAAGCATTTGAAAACTCATCAGTTGATGTTTTGGTGCATATCTACCAGATCCACTACATTTTCAGGCTGTTTGAACTGCGGGGTCAATCTGTTTAACCAGACTCAATGCAAACCGTATTTTTCGAATGTCCGGTGTACATCGGTGAATTTTCGAAAATCCTGATTGGGAGTAGAATGTGTCTGGGGCCGTGGTGGCACAGCGGCTAGAGCTCTCGCCTACCAAGGCGAACCAGGTTGGGTTTCCCAGCAAGGTTGCACACATGGGAATTGTGCAGGACAAAATCCCTGGTCAGCGGGTTTTATCTGGAATCTCCTGTTTCCCGAGCCTTACCCAAGTCAGTTTGAGAGAATAATCTTATTCGACTATTAAAGCAACATTTAAATTTCATAACAAAATCCTACTAGCCTACAATGGACATTTCAGAAACAGAGATATTTGGCAGAGTGCATTCACAAGTTATACACACTCTCATGCCACATCTTACACAGGAAGTGTTGTGTGTGTCACAAATTATGGTCACGGTGTAACATTTCAGTTAGATCAGAAATTCGGAAATCTTTACGTAATGTTTTAATATTTTCTTATTTGTCTTCTCAAACCAATTCAACAAATAATTCTTTCCTTTTCTCAAAAAAATTAATTCAATTCAATTATTAAAATTCAAACATCTTGCAGCAATTCTTAAATATGCATATATGTATTATTATTTATTATCTTATTTTTAACATACGTTCACACACGCGTCTGTCTTTGACGGAAGTGGTAAGATTTCTATTAACGAAAACATTTGACTTAAAAACTTAGCCTTACTTATGTTATCTGTCCTCCAATTGGCTGTCGTCTGACCATGTCACATCTCTCCGCCAATCAGTGATAGCAAGACGAGAGACAACTAGTATATTTTGTTTCATGCATTTGTTTAATAAACCTTCAATGTTTAATACCCTCTAGGGAAGAAATGAAAAACAACAAGCAACATTATAATGCTGAATATCATCTAGAAACAAATTAAATGTACTTACATATGATCTCTATGTCAAGAACTATTTAAATAACAAAGATTATACTGTATTTTGTTTTACTCCTATAAAAAAGCTGAATTTAGAAATTATATTAAATGAATTGGCAACATAAGCAAAACCTCTGTAATCATATATGATTATAATATCTGTGACTAGCAGTAAATATAACCTCTGAAAACCCGTAACGTTACAACTGCTATAGTAGACGCCCGCAGCCGAGCCATTGCAAGATTCTTAAAACAACTTCCACCCACCTGCCTCACACAGCTGTCCACATGTGCGCTTATCTCGCCGCCGAACAACACTCTTCACGTTGTAAAAGCCGTAAGTGTCACAGTGATAAACAAAAATGGTGGCTTCAGATTTTAACTGGTAAATAGGAAGTCCGCTGATTGTAGGTCCAATAAACCAAGTAATTGTATGTGAAGAGGAAATATATGAGTCAAAATAAACATGCTAGTTTCTTTGTTTGTAAAGATTATTATATAAATGTTTAAAGCTTATTTTAAAAATAAACATGTAAAATACATTTCTGGGTGATATATAATAATTTATGTAACAAGATACACATTTTTACATAGATAGCAGAACCAGTTTCCAATTGTGTGAACTATGTATATTTGTATTGTTCATCAGTGATTTCGTCAAAGGAATGGAAAGGTGAAGTCAAATGTAAACTACGTACTATGTAATCAAGGGTAGTCGCATTAACAGGAATAGTTGACTCCAGTACTCTATGTGAGAATGTTTGTAGTGAACTCCCGCCTTCTCTTTGTTGCCAGTTGTATCAGGGGCATCGCGGCACTCGTCCAGGAGCACTCGGATAATTGTTGTCGCTGCGTTCACACAGGTCGCAGTCTTCACGCTGCCAGTAACCGCAGTAGTTTGCAAAGCCATCAGGAACACATGCTCGATACTTACACTACTGTCTCTGGTGGAGTATACTGCCTGCCACATCTCTACAAGCCTGGACAGTGGTTATAGACAGCCGTGCGATCAACCACTATCTCTTGTGTCTTTTGTTTGTGTTCTTCCCCCTTTTATTGCATTTCTGTCTCCCATGGAGATAGCTGTCCTGTTTCAGGGTGTCTATGGGTCACGGGGGAGTTACAGAAGCAAACCGTGGTGGTCCATGGACAGTTTGAGAAGCACTGTATTATGGTGACTTGTTGCCAGGAAAGGGAGAGTGGGACATTGTACATCTATGGATGTTTGCTCGTGGTACTTCAGTTTGAGATCACAGTTCCCTTCAAGTGGCCCCAAAACTGGAAGTCGCAGGTTGTGATGTTGGTCGGTATCACGTGCCGTACTGGAGATAGTCCAATAAGAACAAGAGTGGTGGTTCTGGAGGACAGAGCTGTGTTGCTAACGCAGTGGTGGTTCTGGAGGACAGAGCTGTGTTGCTAACGCAGTGGTGGTTCTGGAGGACAGAACTGTGTTGCTAACGCAGTGGTGGTTCTGGAGGACAGAGCTGTGTTGCTAACGCAGTGGTGGTTCTGGAGGACAGAGCTGTGTTGCTAACGCAGTGGTGGACACATCCCAACTTCTGTATAAAAGCAGTCTTCCACCGCGTCTGCACCTAGTTAACTCAGCGATGTCGGAGATCTTGACTGATATGTTTCTGTCGTTCCATAACAAAGTGGTTCCTCTGGTGTGTTGGCATGAGAACTTTTGTGTTTTTATGTATGCCTTTTCATTCACCTTCAAATACAACGCGCCATGTATGCAGTGTTATTTGATTTGTCGGTTACTAAACAGTTTGTAACAAAGCCATGCCATCAGTAGTAATGAAATGTGTTGGTACACCTTTTCCAGTTATTGCCAATAAAATTACAAGACATCGCAAATAAATAATGATTAAAATTATTGCTGACATAAATGTGTGATGCATCATACTAGTCTACAAGTTCGTGGTACAGAGATATTTATTTTTGCCTTTACCTGTGCATGTTTCAGTGCAACCTTGTTTTTTGTACAGTCTCAAATCTCGTTTGTAAAACACAGTTCTCGGCGACATGTCTTCAACTTGTGCCGGTCTCAGGTGTAAGCCAGAGCCTTCCCTTTCACAGCACGATCCTTGTTCTGGTGAACGTGAAAGAGAATGTAGGTGCATTGAGACTTGTTTGTTGTGGAGTTGATGAAGCTTACTATCCGGGAACCACAAGCTGGGACAGCCCCAGCCGCGTACGGACCGGTGCTGTAGTTACCTACCAGCAAAGAGTAAGAGTCCTCACAAGTGAAGTCAAGAGCCAAGTGATAAAGAGATGTAAGAAAAATGATGAGCTAGGGATGTTACAATTTAATAGCTCAAACTCAATATCTTATTTCCAGAAGCCATGGATAAAACTGAAAACCTACCATTACAGGTTAGTTTCAAACACTTTCCCAGGGGTATCGCAGTACTTCCTGACTTCCTGCCAACTGTCTCCAACACAGGCCCTTCTCCCTCCGGTCCACCCCTGGACAGCCGTGTCCATTACAGTGGTCATGCGAAGATTCGCAACAGCGTAATCTGACAAGCATCATCTTACAAAGAATATTGGTTTTTGTTAAAACCTGGAATAAGCATGTGCGCGATCTTTTTAAAGTGTTGTCCTTTCGCAACTGAAGTAACGTAGGCAGCTTGTGATGAATGAGCTTTATAAATTGCACACCTGTTTTAAAATGTTTTGCGTACTACTTACAGTGTTAGCACTACGATGATTGTTTATTGTGTTACAGTGAACAAAATGAAAAACAAGAAAAATAACAGTTCAGTAAACAAAAAATCTGAAGGAAACTCACTCAAGAAGAAGAAGTTCAAGAAACAAGACAAAAGAGGAAGAATACTTGTGAAGAATCTTCCTTTTAAGGTTTGTTTCATCCAGTTCTCAGTAAGCATGTGTAGCCTCATTTGAGTTGATCTGTTTCAGTTGAAGATTCAGTTTGTCAGCACTATTAGGGTAGTAATTTTTCATTTGAGAAGTGGTGTCATTTGCATTAAGGAGTGTCCGGGTTTGAATCCTGAGGTCCAGTAATGGATCTTCCTGTGGGAGATGTCTTGCTTAGTAAGTGGTGTTCGAATGATGGCCTCGTTAAGGCACCATGGAAAAATTAATTACATTTCTGCATGAATTTTCTTGGGTTTACACTCACATATCACTTATTGTTCAGTATCACCGCCGCCGCCGAACCCTCATATGCCACCGAATGGCCTTGGTGTCGTGAGACCGGGAGCCTAGACTCCCATAACTCACAGGATGTTTGTCAAACTAATTCACCCAGACACATATCCAAATCATTGGGTCGGCGGAGGGGAGCCGTGTGTATGTGGGTTGTTGAGCACCGGACCCGTATTTAAGCTGTTTAATTGTTCAGTATCACCCACTGTACCGGATTATTTTATTTCCTGCTGATTTAAGTTTTGTCGAATAGAAGTTGGAAAAAACTGCTACTGTAGAAGTTTAGCTATTCTCCTTACTGTGCAGTACAAACATGAAGCTTGAACTAGCATCGCAAGTTTTTGAAACAAATAGCATAATATATATTTTAAAATTTTAATACGTTCCTGTCCTTTTTACAACCAACAAATGACATGTAGCAAAATTAAAAAAAAAATAATTTTGAACTAATTGTAAAATGTAAATTTAGAGTAGTAAGATATTCTCAACAATTGCAGTGCATTGCAACTGAAATTATAACAAAAAATGAAGAATTTCTGCAGAAAATGTAAAGCTGAGCCTTTGGAAAATCTTTTATTGAAAACATCTTTGCTCCAGCGACTTTTTAAAAGGTTGATTTCAAAAGTGTTAAATTAACTGAACAACTTAATGAGATCTCACTTGCTGGTATTACTGCACACTCACACCTTGCCAAGCAAGCTCCTCCGGCAAACACAAGCGTAATGTCAGTCTGTGTTGGCAGATGTGCGTGGCACTGGATTCGACTCCTGGCAGGGCCACTCCTGGATTTTCACACGTGGGAATTATGCTGGACTATGCGGCTGGTCAGCATGTTTTCTTGGGGATCTCCCATTTCATTCCAACACTTCTCCATATCCAGCTCACTTTACTCTCATTGGCTCTCAACACCTTGTTTTTAAGAGCCAACTAAAATGTCTCCTCTCTACTACAGCTAGGGTAGCTGGAGATAGTCGTCGGTAGAGCACTTATTGGCAGATTACAGTGTTCAGTGCAGTTCAGTTAGCTTCCCTGGTGAAGAGTATGATATTGTGGGAAGAGTGCTGTTTCCCAGACGTATAATTACCTAGTCACACTTTTTCCTGCTGTGTATTCGAGCCACTGACTGATACATGTCGCTTCAAGCAAGTGGCAGTGCAAGGGAATTTTCAGGAAGGTCCTTCATGCGCTGAACTAATAAAGGAATCTTGGTAGAAAGCGTCCCTTGAATATACAACCAGTTTCAAAGCTCCCGTGGCACCAAACATTTCACTCCGAGAGTGGTTCACTAGCGGCAGGTGGCGTGGAGGAACTAGTTGAGGGAGACACCTGGGGATGGATAGTGGAGTCCCAGTGTTGGATCATTGTGTGAATCACAACACCTCCCATTGAAAACCACCCAGTAGCCAATCCTCCGAGGCCGTGGACACCAAAGCCTTCTGCCTGAAGTGGTCAGTCATCCACCTGCTCTGGACGGTAAGTTCACGGGCCAGAATGACTGTTCATGTCCGAGGAAGAGACTGAGCAAAGTGACGTGGTGGTAAACCTCCTGTCTTGCGTTCAGGAGAACGTGGGTTCGAATTCCGGTCCAGCCATCCTGATTCAGTTTTTCCGTGGTTTCCCAAAGTCATCTATGCGAGTGCTGGGTTGGGTCCTTTCTACAGACCTTGGCTGATTCCCGCTTCTATGAGCAACTTGCTTCGTCTCTAATGACTTTGCTGTTGTTCAGACATGAAGTGTTGTCTACCTACCTACGTGGGACAAGGGGATTCTGATAGGACTGGATCTGTGCTATGGCGCTTTGACACAGAGAATGTGAGGATTGGACATATGCTTTTGCACTTACTGATACAGTTTTTGACTGCAGGTAGTACGAAGATTGCATTTTCAGAGCATTTCATCTCAGTCTCGTGGGGCATGACGTAGGGAGGGAGGCATGAGAGGCTGTTGCTTTCGACTGGGAGACAATAACTTAATTCAGCTATCTCCCCCCCTTCCCCCCAACACCAAACTCCTGCATGCCCACTAAGTTAATGACTGGCAGAGTATATTTACAAGTGCCATGTTACAATTAGTGGCAGCTGAGATCAGGGTTTTTCATATTCATTGCAGTAAGAGCTGGTGTTAAATGATTTCTGCGTGAGTACTGTGGAATTGAACTTGAGCAATGTGGTGGAAGGATACATATTAGGCTATGAGAAGGAAGTAAATGAGACTTTCAGAAGTGTTCAGAAATCAGTAAAGTAGTCACACCTGCCCATAAATAGTCATTGGCAGTTTGTATAGTACTCTGTTAACTCCAGTGTGTTCCTGATTATGATATCGTAAAACTGACGAGTGCTGTGTGTGTGTGGTTGTCCAGGTTACAGAGGCCGAGGTGAGGAAGTACTTCTCCAGGTATGGCAAAGTACGCGAAGTGGAGTTGCCGCGTCACGACGATGGGAAGATGGTGGGCTGTGGGTTTGTCCAGTTCTCTGGCCGGGACAAGGCGGCCAAGGCCGTGGCCGACACCAACGGCAAAGAGTTCATGGGTGAGTGCGTGCGTTCAGGGACCACCTCCTCGCTAGGGGGTGTGTAAAGTTAGTTAATTCTGGTTTAAAATAAGGAGTCTTTAGTAAACATGCTGGTAGGCCGTGCTTAGTGGGAGGGGGTGGGTAACACCCCCCCCCCCATGTAGGTATTTGATTTCTGTTCTTTTAAATATAAGTACCTTGTTGAAGTTGGGTAAAATAATTGTTTTTTTATTATGAAAACTTTACACGGATAAGAACCATCAACATTTGACACATTAGTCGGTATACGCCCACTGCCTGTAGAAGTTGAGAAGTCTGTCATTGCCACCCTCTGACTTAACTGTCACTTCTAGCGACCGAGCACAGCATGGATACAGTGAGCAGATGTGCAGCTCCTCTTGCTGTTGGATGCTCATTGCAGTTGTGCAGTATCTATGTTGTGTACAAGCAGGGAGAATTATATTTGCAGTTTGGTAAATAATTGTTCACCAAATCCAGTAAGTACTTTTATATTGCTGCAGTTAGTACATCATCATTTTTAAATTGTGAATAGATTCTCGCCCTTTCACAATTAACAGATAATATGTGGATAAAATTTGGTGACCTCATTTGAAGGCATCTGTGAAATTGTAAACATGCCATAATAAGAAATATTCAGTTATTTCATTGAAGCGTTTTTTTTGTAGTGATGCAGTAATCAAAAATAATTAATCATTCTTTAGCATGAAACATGCATGATTTTAAAATGAAATAGTAATTGCATTCAGTAGGCAAATATCTTTAGAGCAAAATGGTACCCCAGAAACTGATAACCTGACATCCCCTTGTCACTAAAAAATGTTTAAACATGGAGTGGTGCTTACGCTTTGTCAAGTGTAAAGTCCATTTTCAGTGGATTCTTACAGAAAAATAAAGGGAATTTTCATTGAAATATGAATGTATTAGAGTAGATACAAATATTCTGTGCATATGTTGCCATATATGACACCCCTTTGTCGCCAAGTAACGTGTGAGCACTGACCCTGAACCCTGCGTATCACTGGGATATGATTTTGTATTATTTGTTATTGAAGGTCATAAAGAAATAAATGTTAATGGCCATATTTATTTGCAGCTGTATCAAAAATCATACATTTTAAAATGGAATAATATTAATTGTTTCAAAAAGCAGACATTGACCAAATAAAACGTCCATTGTTGTGGTGGGAACGTAATGTACGTGACATGTAAAAGTCTTGTTTGGAGGGACGAGCTTCTGTTGTGGTCAGGTCGGTCTGAGCACACTAGTTTCCTCCCCTCACGTGGCTAGCCACCAACTGTGTATCATTCCGGGAGCCCTTGTCCCTTCTTCCTCTAGGCCGGCAAGGCGAGGGAGAAGGGAGCGTGTTGAAGGGTGGTCACCGTGTACCCTCCCCTTGTCTCGTGCCTCTGACGACACTTACCTTTGAAAGCAAGGCCGCGACACAAGGGGAATGCGTCCAGGTTGCCCTCCCTCCGACTCCCATGGCAGGGCTGCTCGTGCACTTCCCGAGCAGTACTGGTGGCTGGCGCCCAGTGAGTTTGCAACCGTGGACTGCTTGGTGCTTGTACCAGATACATGTGGATTGGCAANTACTGGTGGCTGGCGCCCAGTGAGTTTGCAACCGTGGACTGCTTGGTGCTTGTACCAGATACATGTGGATTGGCAAGAAACGTAGCACATCTGAGCACAAGGCTTCAACAAGCTGTGATCAGAATCCAAAAACAGGGCAGAAATCCAGGACAAAGAGAGGGTGGCCTAACCAAGAACAATCAAGATCACAATGGTTAGGCAAACATGGTGCTTGACACAGCTGTGACTATGCATGGGGAGACATTGACAGGATCGCATGCATGCTGTAGCGATGTTCGTTTTTAGAGCTGACACACTTAATTCCCTGCTACCAATATTTGTGCTACAGACTAAATTTTTTTCTTCTTTGAAAATGTTAACTTTTTAACCAATATATTTGGTTTGCCAAAAAAGGGTTTTTACTTCAAGAATTGCTATTACTGGGGTCATAGAATCAGCAGTCGACTGTAGTTTTTAGCGTGAATAGTTGTTTACGACTTTGGTGTGAGGATGTGGCTTGAACAGTTTCGTGCTTGTTCTGTGTTATGGGATGCAGGTCGCACTCTGGCTGTGAGTGTAGCGCTTTCGAAGCTGTCGTACATCGCGGCGCGTCCCGACAAGGTGCCTCTCCCCAGCACGACAGGGCAACAGGTGTCGGCAGCGGGGGCCGTCGCCGCCAGAGGAGTGGAGAGAGCTGCCGCGGGGCTGCCTGAGGCGCAACTCGGCGGTGGCGGCGCGGAGCGAGAGACGGAACATGGTGACGGCGAGGTGAAGCAAGAGCCAGCAGACGACAGTAGCGAGAAGAAGAAGGAAAAGCCTCTGCAGAAGAGAGGAAGGCTGATCGTCAGAAACCTTCCATTCAAGGTGGGTGTTGCGATAGCAGCTCTTCGGAACATAGCGTTGCCGTTCATTAGTATTCGTCACAACTTGGTATACGTCTCTCTTACCCTGTGCAAAGGAGGATTTCACCTCCTCTATGCCTTTTCTCTATGAGAGTTAAATACTGGTATTAATTTTCCATTATTTCTAATTCACTTTCTAATTGCCTTTTTGTATTCTCTAGTTTTAAAACCATTATTTATTTTAAAATGCTTCATTTGCTGTATTTTTACTTCAAGGTATTTTGGAGTGTAAAATTGTGCATGATTTTATAAATTGAAATTGTGGTAACATTCTCACTAATAAACCTTTAATTAAAGGATATAATCACAGCTTGACTGTCACTGCGA
Organism: Clitarchus hookeri; assembly: GCA_002778355.1. Lineage (NCBI taxonomy): Eukaryota > Metazoa > Arthropoda > Insecta > Phasmatodea > Phasmatidae > Clitarchus > Clitarchus hookeri. The sequence continues at coordinate 25,088 of NQII01010705.1, forward strand.
TCCCTTTCTCTCTGTCAGAGCCATGTGCTCTGCTAGGTTAGGGTATTTTTTAAAATTCTTGTGTGCATATTTTAAAATATTTTATATTATATGTGCGTTTATTTTGTGATAAGATATGACCGTGTTACACCCTCTGATTTTTTTTATGTTTTTCTGCATTTTGCACGCAATTTGCTTTCTCTCAATAATAACCAGGTCTTTCTCTTTACATTTGTCCTAATGCAAACCAGTTGTTAACCCTGTCCCCAATGTGTATGACTTACTTGTTCAACAAAATGGACACTTTCTCATGTCCCATGTTTCAAAACTCTTCTATGTACTTATTATTTAGCTCAGTAAAACAGTGCTTTGATGATGTTGATGAGTAACTAGTGAGATAGCTGCACCTCAGTTGTGGAATGTGGTAGATAGAAAACATAAGGTGACTGCCTACTTATCACAGTAGGCACTGTATTTTTGAATAGTTTATTTATTCCCTTTTGTTCCGTGGGATATAGAACTCTTCAATATCACAACATAATTACATATACATATAAATAATAACATTAACTACAGCACAATATTCAGCAAAGTGTGTGCTTGCAAATGTAATTTATGAACATTTGCTGATGAGAAAGTAAGCTTGTGGCATATAGAGGTGGTATTGAATGTGCCAGGTCTCAGGTTGGCAGGATGATACACCTGGAGGCTGCAGGTGACTAGAGGCGTGTTCTTCCTCGACGACAACTGCAAGCAGTGAATGTTTACGTACTGACTTAATTCCTGTTATGGAATTCTCTCTAGTGTGCATTTACCTGTCCTTGGTAAATAGTTTTTGCTTTTTTTGGAACATGTAACAAAGTTCTAAAATAATGTACTGCCAGATCCCGATTTTATGAGGCATCACGTTGCCTGTGTAAATTTGCTGCCCTTATAAATATTGTTGGAGACTGATTTTGACAACCTTCTCCCCCTACCCCCATCCTACCAGAAAGTTGTGATAAATGTGCATTTTTCATGTTAAGTCTGGTGCAAAACTAACAAATCTTAAATTAAATATTAATTTATTTTTATAGACAGACGTCTTCTGAATAAAAGTATACCAAAGAACTGTATATACAACCTTACCTTGCCCCAAAAGAAATGTAAAGATTTCGTGTTTAGTCACTTAGCGAGTGCAGAGTCCATTTTCAGTAGCTTCTTGCAGAAAAATCAGCTGTTCTATTAGGTACAGATAGATTGATTTATTTCAATATTCACATCTCTTTAGAATAAAATAATACGCCAGAGAGGTATGTACCACCACTCGTAGACATCAAAAAAGAAGTTTACAGACAGCACCACATTACGTTTTGGTAGGAAACAACGTCGACTGTACTGGCAAATTGCATTCAGTGTTCTGCAACATAGGTTAATATTTGACGCAGTTTGACACCTTCACGTTCAAGACATGCTGATTGGAAGGGAAGGAACTTTACAAGCATTGTAGACTGTGTTGTCTGTTTTGTAAACTGTAAGCACACACGAGTAGCGCTAAGCATGTACAGTCTACCATTTGTCAAATATTTCCATACATCCAGAATTTCAGTGGATGAGGGTCTGACCTGTATATGACTAAAGTACAACCTCTAACCTTGTTAAACTTCATGCAGTGTAAAATGAGAGTTGGGCAGTAACAGTGAATAAAGTTTAGCTAGTAAACACGATAAAAGTGTATATTTAAAAAAAAAAAAAGTAGTACTGTAAATAATACATTAAAAGCATTTCACCTCAACTTGTTTAAATAAAGAATATAACATCACAAAATACTGTATATAATTTATTATAATCCGACACAGAATGCAAGCCAACCCCAAACTTTCAAACACTCTGAAAAAGAAAATAATATGACACCGAAGGGAAGCTGAGTTTTGAATGTCCCAGGTGCACTCAATCAGCTGAGAGCACGTGGAGTGGCTGTCGACTGGACAGTGTGTTCATGGAGATGGAGAGGGGGAAGCCTCAGCAGCGGGAGGAGGGTGCCCCTCTGGTTGCTAGGCAACCCCGCCTGTCGTGGAAGGGGAGCAAATGAGCTGTGACTGAGGACAGCCAAAGTTTACGCAAACCAGGCTACACATCTACACTCTGCACTTACGTTGGCAATGCTGTACTCGTGTGACAGATATGTAGTTGAAGTAATTAGTAATATTTCACTTTAAAAAAGTGTGATTTTGGGACAGATGAATGAATAAGAGGAATAAAATGTATTTCTTTACAATCTTAATTAAGTATTCAAAACCTCTTGCTCTGATTTTCCTGTACACTTACGCCTGTCGCGAGTTACGCTATACTCTGGAATTACATATTTGGCGACAATAGGTGTCAAATAGGCCCTTACAGGATGTCAGTTTATTTATAAGACATGTGTCTATTGAAATAAATTAATGTAAATCCTCTGATCTCCCCACAGGAAGCTACCAGAAATGAAATTTTTGCTGTGCAATACAAGTCACTCGATGTTCAAACAATTTTTGCTGACAAGAGGAGGTCAAGTATACGCGTATAGGTACAGTAGAGCACCCCTCAACCGGCATCGTTGCGGGAAGGGCTATTCCAGTTGTGGGAAATTCCTGTTATGGAAAATGAGGGTGGGATGGTGTGAAAAATAACACATTTGTAGTCTGAACTCATGTATATGTGGCACATAATTTTAACTTAAGAAATTTGTGAGCGTGAATTGTTAGTTTTATCCTTAAGGTTACAAACATCATTAAAAAAAAGCTACATACTGTTTATGAAAATGTGCATTATAAAACTCCCTACGCTGCATTAATGACCTTCATTCACAACCTGCTAGCGGGGGTTGTTATCGCTTTGCGCGCGTGACTGCGTGAGTAAGCGAGGACTGGAGATAATCTAGAGCTGCAACGGTGACATGATGTTACTGTTTGTGTTGACGTGCAACTGATAAAACTTCCCTAAGTATAGTTAATTCCGTGGATAGTCTTTCCCTTACTGCATGGCATGTTGGCACAATATACATTTTACAAGAGCGGGACTGACGTATTATAGACAAAGTTCCGTATTTCGGCGTATAGGCCCTATATTTTTACAAAAAAAAATTACAAAAAGTGGGGTGCTGCTTATTTACGAGATATTGGCATAAAACATTTTTTTTGCCTTAAACCATGTTTAGAAATTTGTATCATACTTTAGTAGGCTTTAATGGTTTACCTTAGTTTCTAAGGAAGTAAAAAAAAACAATTGAATAGCTCATCACTCATGTGTTTAAACGCATACGGGTAGCATCATACTTTTGCCTGCCTGTTGTTGACAGTTTCTGCTTTGTATCACCTCCAACTGCGCCATCTGCACCCTCAGGCCTTGGGGTGTCCGGTGGGCTCTCTGAAAAGAGGATGAGTAGATCTCTTCTAATAAAGTTCTCAGTGTCTGCTGTGTAATTCATGGCGGCAGCAATTTGTTGGTTGACCCTCACTTTAATATGGGGAATGTCAGAAGGGTGGGGCTCCTCTGTTATTGTCTGGAGGGTGATGTTCGGCTCGTCATTCTTACTCCGCCATAGTTTGGTGGTGGGTTGGGCTTTTCTCGCTCGTGCTCCCTTCTTTTGTTGTCCACCGGCCAGCAGGCTTTGCGGGGCAATCATGGTTTAAATGCTTCCCAAGGCAGAAACAGCACTTGGGGAGTGCAGGGGAGGTAGGGGCAGCAGGCGGGGGAGCCCACCCCTCTGTCTGCTTTGCTTCCTCCTTTTCCTTGCCCCTCTGGTTATGTTCCAAAGCCACCTGTGCCGTGTAGTTCCTCTCTCTCTCTCCCTCGCATGCTTCACCAATCTTCCATTAACTGGGGCCAGGTAATTTGTAAGAAATTCCGTAGTTTCGGTAACAGCATGCATGCTATCATGCGCACGCAGCTCTCTTCGCTCCCGTCTGGGTAAATCCTTGGTACATTTGTTCTTTCTGCCCCACGAAAATTTCTGCTTCTTTGTCTATTATTTGTACATGGCCATGGAACTCTGCCATTAGGCGGGCTAAGATTTCTTCTCCAGAAAACTTGATGGCGAGACGGGAACAGAACTGGGGTCACTCTGTAATAAAGTAACAGTATCTCTTCCACCATTCCAAGGCCTTTTCCGCCAACTGTTTTCTAGCTTTTGTTACCCATTGTTTGGGGAGACTCCGTTGTCCTTGAACTCACTCTTGCATTTCTGCATAAATGTCACGTGTCCTTTTGCGGTCTACCTGTGAACTCCGAACTCCTACTTGTTACTGTACTATGGTGTGGTCCGGGGTTGCTCTGCTGGTATGCTTCTGTTCGTTGGCAAAATTCTCAATGGTAAACTAAACCTGGGCGTGTGATGCGCTCGTCCGACCACCTTATGCAGAGGTGGTGAAATGTCTGAGTGAGCAGAAGTCATGCATCTGACGGTGTTTGCTCCTTATCCGGTACAAGTAATCCATGCGCAATATGCTGTCTGCCGCGTTCGACGCTCTTTGTACCTAAACTGTAGACCGTCTGTATATCTGGATTCGTCCGCCCAACCTATGCAGGTGTTGTTTGGAACCGGTTTTCACAATGAATGCAATATATAACAATTTGCCCTGTTCCACGGCAGGTGGCAACGCTGCATCTCCCAGTTACTGGGATTTCATTCTGTCGCATTGTCGTAGAGCTTTCGCCTTGCTCGGCTAGGTTCATGTTGGCTTCGGCCATTCTCTGGGTTAAAGTATTGAGCGCCGCGGGGTCTTTTATGACTCCCTGAAGTTCCTGGCGCAGCAGGCAGATTCCCCCCTTTTCCTTTTCAAGGTCGTGCTGGTGTGGTTTGTTCTTGTTTTATAAGCAGCAAAAAAAACGCCCCACGTTGGGCGCCACGAAAAACCCTCCCCTCTATTTGATGCATTACGGCCGAGATGCTTGGCACGTCACCTAGTCTATGGGGTTTTAAGTTGGTTCAGGCAGAGAACCCTGGTAGGTCTTACGGGCAGGGTTACTGCAGGTGGGCCGGAGCTGGTTGGTCCTCTGGCTGCTGGGCTCAGAGTGACGGTAGCAGGCGGCATCAATCGATGAATGGCGTCGGCGATTCCCATTCTTACGGGCAGTCCAAGTCGAAGGCGGACGACGACTGGGTATGGAGTCTCGCTAGTCTTCTGGGATGGCTCAAACAGATATCTAGGAGAGACAGGAGTGAAGCCTCTGCAGTCGGTGGGCGGCTTGTACCTGTTCCAGAACGGAGGAATAGCTGAAGGCAGACTGGGATGGGTTACTTGGCAATTGGTTGGCTGTAGGAGCCGTAGTTATCGTCCTACTTGGTCCCTCCTAGTCGAGTGAAGGACATGGAGTAGTTTCTACTTGACATCGCAGCAAACAAAGGGCAGGTGACAGAATTCTCTAGCTATAGAGTACCCAGATGCAGTGGTGTCACATCGCGTCAGTCCTGGCGCTCAAACTGGTGAATGTTATGGTGTGGATAGAGTGGGTTAGCTGACTTGGGTGGTCCAGTTCCTAACATTTTCAGTTGCCAGATGCATGGCTAAAGTGATGAGCCCCCAGCAGTGATGGAAGGGCACTAAATTAAGAGGAAAGTATATCCTAAGCAGTTCTTTCAGAATTGTTCACTTTACAGTATTCGGATACAGTAAATGTGGTACATTGTGATGGCTGCAGAAATTTGGACTAAAAAAATTTCAGCAGAAAATTTTTTGAATCTGAAAAATTTCTATGTTTTCCTGGAAAATTTTCTATTTTGAAAATGACAGTATTTTAAAATTATTAGAGATGATCAAGTGAATATAGGGATTTACTTTACTATAATATTTGATTAACACATGCTTCAACTAAAAAAGGGGAAATTAAATGAAAATAGGAATTCAAGGGGAATTTCCTGTCTTCAAAACAGGCGGGGCTGCTGGGGTTCGCCTTGCAAAAGAGACCAGTGAGTAAATGATATGCGGAATTCCTGCCTCTGCCTCCATGTAACAGGGGGTTCACTTTGCTAAACAATGAGAAATTGATAAAGGGATTTCCCCTGTGCAGGGGATTTACCGTAACAGGTCTGCTGTGTAGTTGTGAGTTAGTTACAGCTCAGACATTACTGTGAGTGAGACCCAAGTTTCGAAGTACATATTACGTCTATCTGGTTAAGTAAATGTAAAGTGCCATTGTAAGTAATGCCTAATGTGAAACAAACTAGTGAGTGGCACTATCATATCAAAGTCTGTGAGGGAAACACAAAGAAGATAACAGGAAAATGTAAATATTGTGGACAAACTTATGCAAATAATGCAACAAGAATGAAGAGACAAATTGCCCAGAGGAGATACAATCCTTGTATCAGAAGCTAATATTAAAAACTGTTGGAGCAACTATTTCCGGGGGAAGTAATTTACATGAGGACTCAGATGTAAGTATATTTATTTTAAAAATTCAAATACAGGCTGTTTAGCAGGAAGTAAAAAAATTTTCAGAAAAATTATTTAATAAATTTTCAGAAACCAATTACTAAGGGAAATATCACCTAAACTGTTACTTTGGTGGAGTTTGAGTACTAGTACTGCATTTATTCCTGTACTATGTACTTTTTAATACTATTTTGTGCCTCTAAATGGTCAGAAGATGATTTACTTACTGTACCTGATACAATCATGGACGTTGCGAAAACATCCCAAACATTGATGAAGTAGCTGTGATGGCAGACTTGGCAGAATACCGCGCCAAACATACTTTGTGGAGTCGAGACATTGTTTGCCAGGCAGCAGAGAATATCTCTCCACTTAATGGTGGAAGGGATGTTGCACAACTCTACAGTTATCGAAAGTTGCTGCAAGGATTCCTAGTATTCCAGCAACAGCTGCCTCATGTGAACACAACTGGAAGGCTTTCAGTACAATTAAAACCAAGAGGAACAGGTTAACAAACAAACACACTGCCAAGCTGATTTCTGTTACTCAGAATCTCTTTTTGTCATCACTGCGAGAGAATCCAACAAATCCAAGTAAACCAGAATCTTGTGGTACGAGCAGTTCTATGGGAATCAACACAATAGCGACAACGAGCGTGAAGACTAACTACATTTTCTGCACGATGGTATTGTACGCTGTTGTGTAAAGTTATTTCATTTGCTTAAAAATGATTAATCCACGTATGTAGTGTAACCTGCCAGGAATTATAAAGGTATTAGTCTAGGAAACATTTTTGACTGTGTATTCAGTGACTTTTCAAACATATTGCCTACCAGGCGTTATAAAGATATTTTAGATTCTTGGAAACATTTTTCAGTATGTGTATTGTAGCGACTCTTCAAGCATATTGCCTTTCAGGAATTATAACATAATTATTTAAAGTGTACCGTTTACATTTTCTTTTTTGTGTTTTATGTTTTTAATGAAATCTCAAACCATGATTTGTTTATGAAATATGCGTGACTGTACGCTTGTTGCACCAAATCCTTGATCCATTTTGAGTTAGAAAAATTTTCTGGAANTTTATGAAATATGCGTGACTGTACGCTTGTTGCACCAAATCCTTGATCCATTTTGAGTTAGAAAAATTTTCTGGAAAATGTTCTTATGGAAAACTTAGTGTAAAAGCCAGATGTGTGGATGGCTGGTGTGCAAAGTGCTTGACTGCTGTGACCACAGGTGACTGAAGAAGCGCTCCAGGAGCACTTTGCGCAGTTTGGAGAAGTGCACAGCGCCAGTCTGCTGCGGCGGCCGGACGGGAAGCTGGTCGGCTGCGGCTTCGTCCAGTTCACCTGGAAGCAGAACGCTGCAAAGGCAATCCTCAAGACGAGCGGGAAACCTTTCATGGGTATGCTCCATGTTTGTTGTAGAAGTAAAACCTCGATTTAGTCAAGTAAAACCCCTATGTAACAAATCTCAGGGGACCAAAATCAGCTAAAGTCATTACAAAGAAGTTTGTTGTATGGATATTTTGAGCTGGTATTTTACACAAGCATTAAATTGGTTAATTTTAACAGTTACAAATGTCTGTAGCATCAGGTATAAGTCTGAATGCGTGCTTAATGCATTGCATGTTAAATTTTTTTATTTATTATTTTATTAGGTGTTTTGAGTCCCCCATAACATTGACAAGTTCTTTGTAAGGAAATATTATTGACACAGGATTTGGGAAGGACTTGTTTTAAGGACC